>MU189179.1:20036-54541 GCA_016904865.1 Pissodes strobi | reverse complement strand
CTAAGTACGGGGCTCGAATTAAAGGAATTAAATAAAATAGTAAAACGTTAAATTTAAAGCCGCAGCCGTGGCGGACCGTCTAAATGATTGATCGCAATTACCATTAGTAGTAGTATTGCGTATATGACTAACCTGAGTATAATTTTTGCTATTAGTAACATTTACACGTAAAGAATGTAGTTATATACGAATTTAAAAAAGTTGCAATTTTCAACTTCTTTTTTAACATTGGTGGGTCTGGCGGACCCTCTAAATATAAAGCGATTGAAACAAAAATTGGTATGGATAATATGTGATCTTAATGGAAACTCTTTGTAACTATTACATCAAAGAAATAAAAAAAAATCATTTTTAACTCCACCCTAATATACAGGGTGTCTTAAATACCGTGTGCCACTATTGCTATCTCCGAAACGGTAAGTGCTACGAGGTCGGTTAATTTAGAGAAAAGTTGCGTTTTTTGATACCTATTCAGAATCCGTCTACAGTGTCGTCAAATATTTGTTAGTTTCAAGGATACAGGGTGATTTATGAAAAATTACTAAAAATATTTCGTCGATTATTACAAAAACTGTTCATTTTCGAGACACAGTTTAAATTCGAAAGTTTTATAGTTTTTTCCGCTCTACAATATGGTCTCTTGAAATTTCACCTCCGGCGTTTCGTGTTCGCGCCTCCATCATCAACTTATTTTTCTTTAATACGAACCTGGATTTCTTATTTCAGATTCTAAGAGCTTCAGATGTCCAAAAACCAACGACGTATCGCACTTACTCGAAAAAATACTTTTTACACTTTTTATTTAATTCCTACAAAAATTATCTTTTTTTTGTCTCTCTCTAACACATTATGTTCTCATGGAAAGTGCCAATAATATGAATTTTCTGAATGAGTGAGATACGTCATCGGTTTTGGGGCATCAAAAGCTCTAAAAATCTGAAATAAAAAATACAGGTCCGTATTTAAGAAAATTAGGTTGATGGTGGTGGACCGAACACGAAACGCCGGGGGTGAAATTTGAAGTCTCTAATTTAACCAACCTCGTAGCACTTACCGTTTCGGAGATAGCAATAGTGGCACACGGTATTTAAGACACCCTGTATACATTATAGAAATATGGTCTATAAAAGTCTTTTATCTAAAACGAATTTTACAAACTATATTATAGTAGGATAAATATTAAACACCTGGTAGGACACGAAATTCAACAAAAACTGTATTGAATGACACAGAATATTTTGTGTTGGTTGAAAGAAACCGATCGAACGAATAGATGGCGGACATAGAGATCAGATCCCGCATTCTGCTCTCCTTGCACGGATTTTAGTGCATGGCAGGTTGTAGTTTCCACTTATACTTGCGCCAACTAGGGGTTTGTGATTAAGCAAAATGCTGGAAAACTCTTGCCATTTAAAGAGCGCCGCCCATGATTAAAACGACTATCCAATAAACACCGTTTCAAGCATAAATTCGAACGTGGTGAAGGAAGTGCCACCTATCTTTTTAAGCTATAACTAGGTCCCGACCAGACTTCAATGGTTTTGATATACTGCAGATTTCCGCTTTTGATTTTTATCAAAATCAAATTCGTCATCTTGCTCGGTTCGTCAACTTGCCCCACCTTACCCTACAGTTTATGGTAGTCTATAGTCTATGTAGTTTTTAAATAAATCTAGCAACTTTTGCAGAATCATTTGACATATCCTAACTATTATTTGCTCCTAATATGGGGTAGAAACCAGTCCCTAATTTGGGGTACCCCATATTAGGATATCTTACTAATTCTGTGTAACAACTCACCAAGTATAATTATATATCTAATTTCTGTGTATAATATAAACACTTTTTTGCAGACGCCGAATAAGCGCCCATAAATTCCCATGACTTGCGCTTATTCGACTTCTGCAAAGAAAAGTGTTTATATTATACATAGAAATAAGATATCTAATTATATTTGGTGAGTTGTTACACAGAGTTAGTAAGATATCCTAATATGGGGTACCCTAGATTAGGAACTGGTTTCTACCCCATATTAGAGGTAGGAAATTTATATCGGCAAAAATTGCCTGTAGGCAAAAACAGATGGGATATTTAAAAAATACCGGAGCACACAACGTACATAAAGTACCTAAGAAAGGTACGTTAAAATGCCAGGAAATCCTGAAGATATTGTTGACTCGAGTTCAGGTGGAAAACTTGTTTTTTCGCCATAAATGGAAACTATGCTTGCAAGCCATTGTTTAGAAATGGAAAAGAAGTTTCTTAGTATAAAAAAAGATGTTTGTAGATTGGCTTTTACCCTTCGTAAAGCAAATGATATCAAAATCCATTTAACGTAGCCGAAGAGTGAGTGTGCTGGGAAAAAAATTGTACTCTGGATTCCTTGCAAGGCATAAAGAGTTGTCTTTAAGAATGCCCCAAGAAATATCTTAAGCTCGAATAAAGTGTTTTACTAGGATGAATGTAATATGCATATTTCTATTTATATGAGCATCTTCTAAAACTAAACTAAAACACATTAAATTGTAATCCAGCTAGACTTTTTAACTGCGATGAAACCGGTTTAACTATAGTGCAACATAAACATCTCACGGTCGTAGAGAAAAAAGGAAAGAAGCAAATTGGATCAATAACGTCGACAGAGCTGGGATCCTTGTTGACTACGATAATGTGCTTTAGTGCAGTAGGGTAGTATGTACCACCTCTTATGGCCTTTTTTGCGTAAAAACCTGAAGATTGAGTTAATGAATGGCACCCCACCTGGATCGCAATATGCCTGTCATGCTTCTGCATGGATAAATAGGAAATATTTGTAGAATGGCTCTGCCATTTTATCAACTACACAAAACCTAGCCAGGAGGATCCCATAGTATTAAGCCATGATGGTTACTATTCGCATACGCGAAATATAGATGTTATCAATGTAGCTCGGGAAAATTTCGCCCCTCCACTCAACTCATCTTCTGTAGCCCCTGGATGTGACATTCATGTCGACATTTAGGACATTTTATGCTCAAGAAATAGCCAACTGGCTTCGATTAAAACCAGGGCGAGTGGTGACCGCCTATCAAGTAATATACCTTTTTGGAAAGGCGTATGTAAGAGCAGCCACCATGGAAACAGCTATTCATGGTTTTAGATAAACGGGAATGTTTCCACCCGAAACATTTCCAGAGAATATGAGCTCACAGCAGAAGTTAGTGGAACAGCGTGTGAAGAAACGGTGGCAGGAGAAATAGCAAATGCAATAGAAACAGTTCTCTACCGGGAAAGAAAAACTAAAAGAAGCAAACCCAGTTATCTTGAGTTGCTCGTGTTCAGATTCAGGTTCGGATCCAAAATATGATGACGTCTCAGATGGCACCGACGCGACGCTTCTGTAAATTGCGCAGAAGATGCAGTGTAACGAAGCATGCAGCAAATTATGAACATATGGTACCCCATATAAAGAGCAGATATAAACCTAATTTGGGGTACTCCGAAATTTCTAAAAATACAATGTACTTCTTGAAATTTATTTTTAATTGCCTTTTTATTACCCTGAATTCTTAATAACAAACTAAAATAATATATAATGTAAAAAATCCGTTGCCATTAATGTTGCAATGATTCAATGAAAGTATCCCATATAAAAGGCGGCTTTCCTCTAAGGGTGGTTATTACCAAAAAGGGATCTCTTGGAAGAAGAAGATACTAGTCGAAGTTAAACATGGGGCGAAAGTTTTTTAATTGTGTACCACAGACCACGAAAGGATAGGGTTTATAATATACCAGTAAGGGTAGCGTGATCTGTTACATAGCTTATACCATCGACGTTGTCCAAGTATCGAAACATGTACACTTGGTGCACGTCACAACACTTTTAGACAATGCACTAGAACTTCCACGGTCGTTATTGTAGACTTCGGTTTCAACAGTTAGAGAACTCCCTGACTCTCGCAGAGTTTAGCTACTTGGCCTGCGGGTAAATAGCGAAAAGGCATAGAAGGCCAAAAAAACAATAAAAGCTCGGGCTCTATTCAAACAGTGATAAGTTAACCAAGTACGTACGGGAGATAGCGAAGCTACACTTCTGCGGATGGAGCATCTCACTAGAAAAATCTAAGGCTATTTATCACTAGTTCATGTACCGTACAAAACCAGTGCTGCCTCTGGCACGATTTTAGTCCGATACTTCTTAAGTTCGTACAGAATTGGGCGAAAGTTTTTATCTAATTTGTAATATTTAGCTTAAAATAACGGAATCCGCTACTTTCATTGTTTAGGAGAACATTTTTATCTTATTTAGCTTGAAATAATGGAATTCGCTACTTTCATTACTTAAGCGGGAATTTTTATCTTATTTATGAAATATGAGTGTGGATGAGCTCTTAGTTCTTGAACTGAATCGACAAAGATCAGAAGAACAGATAGCCTTAACCCAGAGTCCTCCGCTGACCAGCGGCGCTGGCGTGTGGTTATTACAGGGAATCTGTTTCTCAATTTCTGCCTCCCTGTTCAGGCAGGCTAATTCATAATCATTCTACAAGTCTGGCCGTGAAGCGGTTCCAAAGGCGCATGCACCACTTGAGGTAACGTATATGAGCTCGAACGTCAATATATATAATTGTAGATAATAGATTATTTGTATTTTAATATATCAAAAAGTAGATATTCTGGAATGTCTTCATGGAATGTTTTCATTTAAAAATCAGAAGCAGTACATACCTACACAAAATAATTATATATTTTAAATAGTAAACTTAATTATATGGTGATTTTTTGTCCTACAAAGATAACACTTAAAGGTATTAACCTTTAAGTGTAAGAAATGATAAACCACTTATAATAATTCGTAAGTTTTGAAGGACTTAACACTTTTATGACTAATGTAACCAAGAATTGTCTTGCACTAGCTGCTCAACTTATACCTTTAGATCATCATATAATATGAGGAGGGGCTGGCCAGAAAATAATTAATTCCTTTTTTATAATATGGCCATGTTTGACACTTTGACCTCATTAGTAGACTTATACCATAGCCTAAAGAAAACTATAGCCGCGACACTCCGCTCGTTTAGTGGGGTACGGAATCAAATTTTCTCCGTGAAGCTCAGTGAAGGGAGGACACCACGCAGTTGGAACTCGATGCCAATCATACGCGCTTACCTGGGCCGGAGTGCAATAAATTTTCATAGGAATTAAAATAGAAAAATATTCGTTGTTTGGGTAAATAGACGTTATGCGTATATATTGTTTTGTTTGTATGTTATATAAATAAGTTAATGTTTATGTGTTAAAATGGGAACGGCAGAATTATGCAGCTAGTTAGTTTGTTTATTTAAACTTAAATTTGATCATAAGGTATCAGAATCGGTTCAAATGACTAAAATAAATTGGAACTAACTGAAACCAACCGAAAGTTAATTGAACGACTAACCAAAGCTAGCCAAAAGTAACCATAAGCTCCAAAACAGGCTAAAACGTACCTATCGTAATAGGTTACAAAAATTAAAATAAGTTAAAACTAACCAAAACGAAAGGAATTTAAGCGACTAACCAAAAATATTAAATTTGGTTATAACGTATAGGAACCGTTTCAAATGACTAAAATAAATTGGAACTAACTGAAAGTAACCGAAAGTTGATTGTATGAGAAACCAAAAGTAACTAATAGCACAAAAACGGACTAAAACGTATCGGAACAGATTAAAAATGTTATAGTATATTAAAACTAACCCAAATTAACCGAATATTGGCAAGTAACCAAAGACATTAAAATTGGTTATAACGTATCGGAACCGCTTCCAAGGACTAAAATAAATTAAAACTAACTGAAATTAACCGAAAGTTGATTGAACGAAAGTAAGTTAAAACTAACCCAAATTAGCCGAATTTTGGAAAGTAATCAAACACTTTAAAATTGGTTATAACGTATCGGAACCGGTTCATATGATTTAAATAAATTGAAACTAACTGAAATTAACCGAAAGTCGATTGAACGACTAACCAAAAGTAACCAAAAGCACCAAAAGAGCTAAAACATATCGTAACAGATTAAAATTATTAAAGTAAGTTGAAACTAACCCAAATTAACCGAATTTTGGCGACTAACCTAAATTAATTAAAAACATTTAAATTGGTTATAACGTATCCGAACCGATTCAAATTACTAAACTAAATTAAAACTAACTAAAACTAACCGAAGGTCGATTGAACGACTAACCAAAACTAACCAATAGCATCAAAAAGGGCTAAAACGTATCGTAACAGATTAAAAATAGTAAAATAAGTTGAAACTAACCAAAATTAAGCTAATTTTGACGACTAACTTGAATTAATTCGATAACTAAAATAAATTGAAAGTAACCAAAATTTGACTGAAAGACTAACCAAAACAAACCAAAAGTAACTAAAAGTACCAAAACGGGCTAAAACGTATCGGAATAGCTTAAAAATAATATTAAGTAAGTTAAAACTAACCCAGATTAATTCAATTTTGGCGACTATCCTAAACACTAAAATTGGTAATAACGTATCGGAACCGAAAGTAATCGATAGTTGATTGAACGACCCAATTTTGGCGGCTAACCAAAACTAACCAAAAATATTAAAATTGGTTATAATGTATCGGAACCGGGTTCAAATGACTAAAATAAATTAAAACTAAACGCTGATTGAACTAACCCAAACTAACTAAAAGCACCAAAACGGACTAAAACGTATCATAATAGGTTACAAAATTTAAAGTGCCCAAAAATAATCGAAAATTAATAATATGGAAACATTCATAAAATATATACGAAGGGTACAGGGGAAAAACGATCTAGGCGCTATTTCCATAGGAAACTGTTATTATTGATTTCACAGAAAATTTTATTCTTGATAAAAGTTGGTGCTTGGAAAAAAACTAATTTTGACAATGTTAAATTAAGACTAAGTATTACAG
Source organism: Pissodes strobi (assembly GCA_016904865.1). Classification (NCBI taxonomy): domain Eukaryota; kingdom Metazoa; phylum Arthropoda; class Insecta; order Coleoptera; family Curculionidae; genus Pissodes; species Pissodes strobi. The sequence continues at coordinate 47,613 of MU189179.1, read as the reverse complement.
GGTACTTAAAAAATACAAAAATGGTGGTTAAAAAAACAAAAACTTAGGAATATCGGAAAAGCTTCTACAGGAAAAATAAAGCTCCTATTAAAGTAAAAATAAAAGTCAAATACCATTTTTTCCAAAAGTGCATCGTTGTTGAAAAAAATAAGGACAAACTTAAGAAAAAGCGGGTTTTTGGAGCAATTGAAATGGATTTTCTCCGCAACGGTGCGGTGCACTTTTGGAAAAAATGGTATTTGACTTTTATTTTTATCTTAATGCGAGCTTTATTTTTCTGTAGAAGGTTTTCCGATATTCGAAAGTTTTTGATTTTTTCACCACCATTTTTGTATTTATTGAGTACCCTGTATAACTTATCTTTAATTTAGCATTGTCAAAATTAGTTTTTTTCAAACACCAACTTTTATCAAGAATAAAATTTTCTGTGAAGTCAATAATAAAAAAGTTTCCTATGGAAATGACGCTTAGATCATTTTTCCCCTGTACCCTTCATATGTATACACATTTTATAGAAATAACATGTTTTTAATTTTTTTATTAGTCTTACAACCATTTCATCATTTAGCCATGTTGATTTCAGTTTGACAATATAATTGAATTATATTTCAATATAAAAGGTCTCAAAAGAGCGGAACATATTTTCCGATTTTCGAATTCTTCTAAAAATTCTAGATAAATTTCATGTAGCATGTCGAATAGCCTCCTTTCCATTTAAAGAATTTGATCTGTTTAACTTAGCGCGAAACGATTTGCATCTTCATATCATAGTTATTTAGTAATTATCTAGATATATGAAATTTTCGGTTTGGTGGGGAGTATTTTCCAGGTTGTGGTTATGTGGAAGATAAGAAAGTGCAAAACATTTCGTTTGACAATAAACAGTTCGTATTTTACCATAAAGGCGTAAGTCTCAAAAACATTGTTTTTGCTGGTTGTTTTCGTAAAAGTCGATCGTTATCCACATATATCCATTATTTCAGATTTGATCAGCACCTTGATATCATTTTGATTCGCTGTACCTTTTTTGGTTTTAAAGATACCAAGGTAAACAAAAAAGCAAAATGTAGGGTTGGTAGCCAAGTTTTTTCTAGATTACATATAAAACAAACACCAATAATTTTCTGACATAAAAGCCTACTTTATATATTTTTTAAATAGAACACCCTGTATGTTACTACATTTTTGGACTCTCTAGTGAAATCAAAACACATGTCGTGTATAATATCCTATACCTATCTTTAGCTGTTTATGAAATATTGATAGTTGAAAGTCGGGCATTTTGACAGGCTCTAAACCGCACGAGATCAAAGAAAACGGTTTGCACATCTCTATCTTAGGTTTTCATAAGCTATCGAATGACAGTGGCTTTCAATTTAACCGCAGGTTTAAAAGTTCCGGTCAATTTTATTCGCGGGTTAAATTCAAAGTTACTGTCATTTGATAGCTCATGAAAACCTAAGACAGGAATATGCAAACCGTTTTCTTTGCTCTCATGCGGTTTAGATTTTAAAGCCTATCAAAATGTCAAAATGCACGACTTTCAACTGTCAATATTTCGTTAACACCTAAAAAAAGATAGGTATAAGATATTATACACGAAATGTGTTTAGACTTCTCTAGAGATTCCAAAAATGTAGTAATATACAGGGTGTTCCATTTAAAAAATATAGAGTAGGCTGATATGTCAGAAAATCGTTAGTGTTTTATTTTATATGTAACGTAGAAAAAAATTTGGTTACCAACCCTACATTTTGCTTTTTTGTTTAACTTGATATCTTTAAAAACAAAAAAGTTACAGCGAATCAAAATGTTATCAAGATAAATTGAACGCACGGTACAGGTTGCTCCGATTTAGCGTAATTGTGCACTTCATGCATAAATTAGTTCGTGAACTATAGCCAGATAAAAATTTACTTTCATTTCACCATCTTGACAATATTTCTATCTAGCGAATAAAATGAAAAAGCTGTTACGAATAAATATGCAAAATCGTACATAATACGTTTATAAAATTGTGCAGGTTACTAAGAATCTATATAAAACAAAATTATGTACTTATATAAGATCTTGTTTTAGCTTAGAAGAGAACAACTAGATAAATCAAAATTTTCAAAATTATTATTGCAGATCTTCACAAGTTCGTCTAAAACCGTAACTACTTGTGCAAAATAAACTCTCATATAAAAAAACTTTTGTTGTGTATAGATCTTGTTGATATTTAAAGATTAACTTGGAGCTTATATTCTATTATAGTTATATTCAGCATTCAAGAATGCTGTACTTACTACAAGTAATCTACATTCGCCATTCTTAATTTCACTTCAAAAGACATTTTAACTATTTCTTTCAGGTGTAATGTTTAAATAAATATCCGGCTCTCTTTATGCAGCTTTTTGGATTAAAAAATGGTTATTCTCTACTCGAAATAAACAGTATTTTATAAATCATATATTTTGTGATGGTTATTCTCTACTCGAAATAAACAGTATTTTATAAATCATATATTTTGTGATGAAAGTTTAAATAAAATAATAGGGGAGAGTAACAATTTTAGTATATAACGTCCCAAAAAATTTTAGTACGGCTCACTTCAGTAATGATTGCCGGGGGGTTGACGTCAAGTTAGATTTATTTATTTCCTCCCCACTACATAGTGATAAAGTTGGTCCTCGCTTCTCAAAGGTGCCGCGCTTAAGTGTCGCAGCTATAGTTTTCTTTAGGCTATGCTTATACTAGATACAGATTTATAAAGAAAAAAATCTTTACATTGATCGACAAGACTAGCGGTCTTCGAGTATAATTCATTTAAATTCAAAAAGTTATACTATAAAGCTATTTATTATGAATGATTGTATTGCTGTTACTTTATTTGCTAAATATATTATACATTCTTAGTATTTTTAACTTTTGCGAAATACTAAAAACGTATTTCCGGTATTAGATTGACTGACTTGAATTGACTTCACACCTAGCCTTTATTCCTAGTTTAACGGGACTCGTCAAGTTCGACTTATCAAGCTCAAATGCTTTTTATTCGATAACTGCTAATGCTATATACTTATTTCCTTTTTTCATAAAATAGGCAGAGCAATCTATTAGTGAGGTCAAAATGCAAAAATATGCCAATGATTCTTACCCAAAGGTTGAAAGACTATAAAATATGACACCTCTTCTTCTGTTATATCATAGTTCTCCTTATCTTGAGCAATTACCAAAGCAAATGGAGAACTCCATGAAAACATCAATCCATTTGTAAGAGGGCCTAGAGTAACTGAAATGAAAATAAAACAAATACTGACTAAAAATATGCATAGCATAAGCATGGGTTTGAACCCCGTAGCGTGTAAAACATTTACATTACGACTTCAAATTTATATAAGACATAAATTACGACAAATATCTTCTCATGTGAAAAATACATCTATGTTAAATAGTCTCATTCACACCCATATAGATTATCATTCATACCAACATTCTGTAATTTGATTGACCTGAATACTGGCGCACTACATCACTGTGGAACTCACTTCCAGGACATCTGTTTCCCACTAATTACAACCTACAAATATTCAAGAACCGTGTCAATCAACATCTTCGCACACACACCGCTCGTCGAGCGCCATAGGATCTCCCTTTAGTGTGTGTGCCACTGCCATAAAAAAGCCACAGGCCAACACAATTTTTGTAACACAATCCAGCTCATTGTTTTTAAAATACAAATTTGTTTTTAATAATAAAAAATATTCATAAAGCCCTAACACAGATTAAATAATACCTGTGGCCCTAATAAGTATCATTTCTCAATATGCTCAGATCTTTTATATTGGCAGGTAGTAAGTTTTATGAGGGTTCTTTGAAAAGGCGTGCATTTTAAAACGGAAATATAACATAGATAACATAGAATGGATTGTTTATAACGGTAAACTTATTCTCTTATTGAGTCTACCTTTGAATTGAACAAATTAAGTGGTTATCTGCAGTTAAGAGAGTTTAAACATTGAAAATGTTTCTGTTATTCTAGTATAATACATGCGGCATTCGGCAAACTTCGAGCAAGAGTTTGCCGAACTGCAATCAGTGCGTATGGGAAGTTTGCAGTTTGGGCCGGGCCGCACATGCAGCAGTCGGTGAACGGTGAATGTTCGCCAACTACCAAATCTAGCCAAACAGAATTCGCTTTTTCATCCACACATGCGGGCATTGCCGAACTGCGATCGAAAAAGTGATAAAAGCCGAATGTTCGGCAAAAAATTTAATTTGAAAATAAACATGAATAGCGATGATTCTGTGACAATTGCTGTGGCTGCTTTTGTCGTGTTATGCGGCCTGAGAGACTATTATCCCGCAAATGGTCAGACTCTCCTCGACAAACCCTTGCTCGGAGTTAGCCGAATGCCACATTGTGGCCCCGGCTAAAGAGGACGATCGCTCGCCTCGCTGTTGTTCATGGAGTGTGACGAACCGAATTTTAGCGACCAGCCAAAACTAACCAAAAACATTAAATTTGATTGTAACGTATCGGAACCAATTTAAATGACTAAAATAAATTGGAACTAACTGAAAATAACCCAAAGTTGATTGAATGACTAATCAACACTAACCAAAAGTAACTAAAAGCACCAAAACGGGCTAAAACGTATCGAAACAGATTAAAAATATTAAAGTAAGTTAAACTAACCCAAATTAACCGAATTTTGGAGACTAACCAAAACTAATCAAAAACATTAAAATTGGTTATAACGTAGCGGAACCGGTTCAAATGACTAAAATAAATTAAAACTAACTGAAATTAACCAAAAGTTGATTGAACGACTAACGAAAAGTAACCAAAAGCACCAAGAAGAGTTAAAACGTATCGGAACAGATTAAAAATATTAAGGTAAGTTGAAACTAACCCAAATTAACCGAATGTTGGCGACTAACTAAAATTAACCAAAATCATTTAAATTGGTTATAAAGTATCGGAGCCGGTTCAAATGACTAAAATAAATTGGAACGAACTGATAGTCACTGAACGTTGAATGAAGGACTAACCAAAACTAGCCACAAGTAACTAAATGCACCAAAACGGGCTAAAACGTATTGAGCCAGATTAAAAATAATAAGTTTAAACTAACCCAAATTAACCGATTTTTGGCGACTAACCAAAACTAACCAAAATCATTAAAATTGTTTATAACGTATCGGAACCGGTTAAAATGCCTAAAATAAATTTAAACTAACTAAAATTAACCGAAAGTTGCTTGAACGACTAACCAAAACACCAAAAAGGGCTAACACGTATCGGAACAGATTAAAAATATTGAATTAAATGGAAACTAACCCAAAGTAACCTAATTTTGGGGACTAACTGAAATTAGCCAAAACATTTAATTTTGTTGTGACGTATCTGAACCGGATCAAATGACTAAAATAAATTGGAACTAACTGCAAGTAATCGAAAGTTGACTAAATGACTTGCCAAAACTAGCAAAAAGTTACTAAAAGCACCAAAACGAGCTTAAACGTATCGGAACAGATTAAAAATATGAAAGTAAGTTAAAACTAACCCAAATTAACAGATTTTGGCGAGTAACCAAAACACTAAAATTAAAAATAACGTATCCGAAGTTCAAATGACTAAAATAAATTAAAACTAACTGAAATTAACCGAAAGTTGATTGAACGACTAACCAAAACTAATTAAATGTAACCAAAAGCACCAAAAATTGATAAAACGTATTGGAACAGATCAAAAATAATAAAGTCAGCTGAAACTAACTTAAATTAACCAAAAATTTTTAAATTGATGATAACGTATCGGGACCGGTCAAATGACTAATATAAATTGGAACTAACTGAAAATAGCCGAAACTTGATTGAATGACTAACCAAAATTAACAAATGGAAGGCCTATCACCAAAATTAAGTAACTAAAATCACCCAACCGGGGTACACGTATCAACATATATTTAAAAATATTAGTAAGTTAAAACTAATCCAAATCAACAGAAATTTTGCGACTAATCAAAACTAGCCAAAAACACTAAAATTGGTAATAACGGGAGAACTGTTTCAAATGAACTAAGTGAAATTAACCGAAAGTTGATTGCACGGCTAACCAAAACTAACCAAAAGCACCAAAAATGGCTAAAACAGATTAAAAAATTAAAGTAAATTGAAACTAACTTAAATTAATTGTATTTTGGCGAATAACTAAAACTAACCAAAAAGATTAAAATTGATTATAACGTCTCGGAACCGGTTCAAATAACTAAAATAAATTACAAATAATTAAAACTAACCGAAAGCTTATTGAATGACTAACCAAAACTAATCAAAAGTAACCAAAAGCACCAAAATGGGCTAAAGCGTATCGGAATAGGCTTACAAAAATTAAAGTAAAACTAACCAAAACGAACCGAATTATGGCGACTAACCAAAAGTGACCAAAACTATTAAATTTGATTATAACGTACGGAGTCGGTCCAAATGACCAATATAAAATGGAACTAATTGAGACTAACCGAAAGTTGATTGAACGACTAACCAAAACTAACAAAGAGTAACCAAAACCACCAAAACGGGCTAAAACGAATCGGAACAGGTCAAAAATATTACAGCAACGTTATGGCTAATTATATATTAATAGATTTTCATATCTACAAGTGGAGGGTAGTTTTTAGGTCTTCATATCCGCACCTTTTTTAATTTCTTTTAATTATGATAATATTTAATATTAATGTTAAAAATGCATTTCTTTAATTAAATAAATTATAAAAACTCGTGTTTGTATTTTTAATTTTTTAAACTCTGCTTTTAAAAACTATTTGAATTACATCACAAATTACAGTTTTGCGTTTTTTCATCATTTTCAATGTCCTACCGGTTGCATCTTTGCGAAGGACTGTGAATTTTGTCAACGACTGACAATTTTTGTTATATTTGTAGGGAACTAATGGTGAAGTCACAAGCCAGACCATTTTTTTGAAAATGAAAAAAATATATTTCATGTATTTTGATGCTTTTCATTGGAGATCAAGACAAGCAGTTGGCTTCCCATATGTGCTGTGCCAGTTGTAGCATGTCATTGGTGTAATGGATGAAAGGAAAGAGAAAAATATGTCTTTTGCAGTTCCAATGACCATTTCTATTTTTGCATGACAAAGACTGAAGGTTATTTAAAAAAAAAATCAGCGCGAAATAGAATATCCGAATTTCCGACCTCTTCCTCACAATGTAGACTTACCAATACCAACTACGCCTTTAGATTGGCAAGATATTATTTTGGAAGATAATGGAAATATTAACGCAATATCAGGCAGCTCAGAAGAACAGTGTGCCGATCCCACTTTTGCTCCAGGTCCCAGTTTCGGCAAGCCACATTTGATTGTTCCAAGTAAGTTAAATGATTTAGTTCGTGATTTGGGGTTGCCCAAGCAGTAGTCAGAGATTCCAGAGTCTCGTCTTAAAGAGTGGAACTTACTGGCCAAAGAAACCAAAATTACGACTTTTAAGGAAAATAAATGCTACGTTTTCTGCATTTTAAAATAAGGAAAATTCGTTATATGCATGTTCTGATATCGATGGTTTAATGCAGGAATTCAATATCCAGCATAATCCCTGTGAGTGGCGCTTGTTCATAAACTCATCGAAATATGGTTCAAAAGATGTGTTACTACATAATGGAAATTTAAAATTAACTATATCTCTTGTCCATTCCGGTAGTTGTGGCTACTTATGGCTTAGAAACTGTCACGCTTACAGAAAATGTGCAGAAAGACTGATAGGCCAGTCAGTGGGGTGATTTGCCCTACAAAAGGTGGTGTAGTAGTAATTTTTTTATATGTTGTTAAGGTTTAGGCCTTGATGAAAAATCCAAGTTTTCGATCTTGGGGCGCGACAGCTCGAGCCGCCATCTTGAATGGAAAGTACACGGTGATCATATATAATGTCCCCCCCTCTTAACTTATTTGTTTTTCGCATTAGACAAAAATGTTAAATACAAAAGTTGTGCAGAATAATGTAAGCTATTTGCGGAATACATTTGTATATATACAAGGTGTTGCAGAAATGAGTGACAGGTTAAAGCTATATCTTTTTAAATGAAATACCCTGTATGTTATTAGTTTTTTAGAATCTCCTAAAAATCCTGAATACTTTTTCTATAACATATCCTATACCTAAATGTAACAGCTTTCGACATATTCGCATTTTAACTAAGCAGTTATATTCAAAAAATAAATATTCTAGATTCCAGTCCTTAGGTGGCCGTGAATTAGGCAACTACAATACGAGACCACTATTTAAAATGCGAATATCTCGAAAACTATGACATTTAGGTATAGGATATGTTATAGAAAAAATATTCAGAATTCTTAGGAGATTCCAAAAAATTAACAATATACAGGGCGTTTCATTTAAAAAAATAAAACTTTCACTTGCCACTCATTTCTGCAACACCTTGTATATATAAAAATGTATTCCTTAAATAGCTTACATTATTCTGCACAACTTTTGTATTTAACATTTTTGTCTAATGCGAAAAACAAAAAAGTTAAGGGGGGGAACATTATAAATGATCACCGTGTACAGCGACGAAAAATATGTTCATTTTCCAAAAAAAATAGAAAAACTCCCCAATTTTGTTAATTTTCCGAAATTCTCGCTATTTTTTACATAGTCATAATCAGCAGCGGCTATTGAGGTAGTGCCACGGTGCCATGGCACTACATGAATTTTCTGAAAAAATATGTTATAATCTTCATATGTTTTATTAAAATGTAACGCACAACATAAAAAGAAACTGAAAAATAAGGTAGTGCCATGGCATCGTGGCACCGTGTCACTCCCTCACCAGCCACCGCTGTTTGTAATATATCCGTGATTTCTTAGTTTACTCATTTCCACACCACCTTGAGCCCCTTGAGGTGTAGTAAATGGCGCGATTTTAAAAGGAAGTGACGCATGAACCTCGCAATTTATTAGCGTTTTCCTTTCTTTGATGGTCCGGGTCGGCTATCATCATAATCGGTGCTTATGGGAATACATTGCTTTTCCATTGCTAAGTCTTGGTCATCTTCATTCTCACTATCGATTTGAACCTCCGGGACATTTTCGCATGGCTGACCACTGCAGAAGCCGCACACAACGGAACATTTCAACCCAGCTTTCCTGCAACCACATGCTGTGCCGCATCATTTTCTACAACTGCATGAAATGAATTTCAATAATTTGTCGGATGCTGCTTGTTTTGTCATGGTGAGTGGAACAAGCCCATTGCTGCCAAGTTTCCAGCTCCAGTCAACTGGTTTTTTCTCGATTCCATACCATTTCTGGACTCGATGATAGGTCCTGAAAGAATGATCCCGCGCAGCATCCTTCGTTGGTGGCAAAGAAGCAAGATTGGATTTACTATTTGTGGCTGATCTAGCAAAACGTTGATAGCGGATGTCTTCTAAGGTGTCTTCTTCCATGTTGCCACCATACAAAGCAACGAGAAAGCGTGCTCCAGCATCTGCGATGTCCTCTGATGTTGCATCCTGATGTTTGAAGATGCCAATGGTGTCACTGAGTCCTGCTGTTTTTTGGAGAAGCGAAGAAAACTTCATTTTTCCTTGGTTGAAGATTGACGATGTCGTGTCACAGCCACTAAAATCAGGGAGAAACAGAATGTTCTCAGCTACTTCTTCATGTTTTAAACCATTAGCTGAATATATTCTTTCAGCAATTTTGTCTCGTACTCGTTTGCGGAGGTAGATGTTTCCTTGAGATGGTGCCAATGATGTCAGCAAACAAGAAGATCAACATCTTCGCCAACTACCAAAACAGCATCAAATTTTGGGCACAAGGAAGTCGCTGTTCTGACAATCAACACATCAGCATACTCTTCCGCCTGGTTTTCAATAATAGCAGCCTGCTCCATTTTTTGTCAGCATTGAAATTAAACGGGCTTTATTGTTTTCGTTGGCTAAAAATAATTCCTGGGAAACTTGAACGGGCATTGTTTCATCGAAGAGAGCATCCGCAGACATATGCTTCTTCGATCGGCGAAGTCTTTCTGCGGCCTTGGTATTCCTTTTGCCTCCATTACTCGGATATCCATCAAAAACAACGACTGCATGTGAATTGTAGTGATTTCGTACATATTGAACGTACTTTTCGGAAATGGACGCAAATGAATCATTACGGTGCCATACAACTTTGTGCAAAAGGTATCCTCCATCCAAAACATTGATTTGGTTATCTCCGAATTCCACACCTTCTGGAAGTTGTGTAAAAACTTTGAACAATGAAGATTTCGTACCTTAGCACATTCCTTCCTCTGACAAAAACGACAAAGGGAATGGAGCAAGCTCGAATTGAAGATAATCTTTCAACTTCGGATTTCTTCGCATGAGTGGGTTGATGGGAATTGTTGCTTCCCCAACTTTTATGCTGCTGTTGACTGCTGCCAATGTGATGACCTTGTCTTTGCGTTTAAGTGTGATGGACCCGAAATTTTCGAACGTGACAACCATGTTCGTCATCACCTCGATATCTTAAAAAATGCCATATTTTTATTCAACTGAAAAAATGTTACGTTACTGCTTTTTTCAAACTAAAAATTACCTTCGTATTCATCCACTAGTTTCTAACAAAAATGGCCTCTCGACTTTTTTCTGTCCGCTGAACGGTTTCCGAATAAAAAAATAAAATTAATTTACCAATTGCCAATGTCGTTATCTGCTAAATATTTTTTACCCTTTTTACCTCCGCCCAAATTATTACTCCGCCCAAATTGTTCCGCCCTTTTAGCGATATCCTATTGTACTTGATACATCAAAAAATATCGATATCTATCTTTTATTCCATAACATTTTCATCGTAAGATTAACCGCTGCGGATATATTTTGAAAAATACAGTTTTTTGTATCTTTAATTCAAGATGGCGGCTCGCGAGGTCCCTCCCCAAGGTCGAAAACTTGGATTTTTCATCAAGACCTAAACCTTAACAACATATTAAAAAATTACTACTACACCACCTTTTGTATGGCAGAGGCCTTTAATGGCCCCCACTGACTAGACTATAAGGGTTACACAAAGATCGATGAAAAGAAGAATACTCGGTGTGAGCTTAAGGCAGAGAATCCGCAACGAAATCATCAGAGAAAGAACAGGCCTAACAGATATTATCAAAAGAATAATGACACTCAAATGGCAATGGGTAGACCACGTTGCAAGGCAGAATAAAGACAGGTGGACAATAAGACTGGATTGGAGACCTAGAGAAAAAAAAGGAGTGTAGGAAGACCGCAGAAAAGATAGTTGGACGATGTCAAAAGATGCGCAGGAAGACAATGATTCCCAGTAGCACAGGAGAGAAATTCGTGGAGGGTTCTGGGAGAGTCCTTCGTCCAGCAGTGGACCGAGAGAGGCTGAAGAAGAATAAGAAGAAGTTGCCCATGCAGTGACAATGAAAGAGACCTATGAAAATATGTGCATCCTTTTAGATAAAATAAACTACAACCGGCACAAATGGCAGACATATAGGAATATAAAAGTTATGGGGAAGAGGGGGACTGCAGGGAGGATTTACAAAATAAAGCCGCTTTTTTTTTGTTTGTAGGACAGTCGTGCAATGAATGAACATTATGCAATGAAAATATGACCGAAAAGAAGTGAATTTCAACCAGGCTCTCAAAATGTTAAGTATGTGCCTCTTGTAAATCCAAAAAATGTCATTTTGCCCCCTCTTCACATTAAAAAAACTTTGTGAAGGCTATGAATAAAGAGGATGAATAATTCAAATATCTAAGACAAGTCTTTCGCCAGTTAAGTGACGCCAAATTAAAAAATATATATATTTTTATTAGGCCACAAATTAGAAAATTGCTAGACAATGTTAATTTTATAGAAAAGTTCACCATTAAATAACTCAGAGCTTGGAACCCACTTGCAAATGTAGTGAGGGCATTTTTAAGCAGTAATATGGATGTAAGCTACGAGGTGATAAACTTTTAGACTCCTACATATTGCTTGGTTGCCGAATGTCATTAAAAATTCACTTTCTCAATACCCATTTATAATTTTTTCCTGAGAATTTGGTTCCTGTCAGTGACGAGCAGGGTGAAAATTTCCATCAAGATATCAGGACAATCAATATGCGGTACCAAGAGCGATTGGATCCAGCCATGATAGGTGATTACTGCTGGTTTTTAAAGAAAGAAGTTGTGGCCCTCCATAAAAGAAAAAATAGATTAGTGTGTTTCAAATAAATATCTTTGACGTTCACCTTTCTGATATGTTAATATAGTATAATATTATAAATCTAGTCGATACGCAGGGTTTAAAAAACTTGTAAAATATTTTTTTCAATATAATATATTAAATGGAGCCCTGAGGTTTGTTTAATGTAACAAGAAAACCTTATGTGTTAAAACTTTTCTTTGGTCATTTTCGTATTTAGATAGGTTTATTCTACTATAGTAGGCTATCCAGCTTAATGTTACGAAAAAAAAATGTTTTTTGTTGATCAGTGATTATTGATCAAAAAGACAGTTTATGGAGATTTTTAGTTTACAAATCAATTTCCTTTAAACAGATTGATCTACACAGATGGTACATTATCGCAGTGCTGATGGTAGACTAGAACGCTTGATCGAAATGAGATAGTACGAAGATCTTTTCTTAGTTCACCATACTACCAAATTATTAAGATTCATTAGAAAATTGCTTGGAAATGCTGGAATTTTAATAAAACCGTTTCTCGGCTGACAGAACTGAATGCTCGTGCTTAAGATATCAGATTAATTATGTATCTGTAAAATTTGCCATGCAAAAACTGTGTATAACTTTTAGTTACTTCCTATAGCCAAACAAAAAAAGGTAAATGCAGTGAGACGGTTTAAACATAATTTCTCAAAAAAAAAACAGTCGATTGCAAATAGTTAGTGGGATATTTTTTGTATTTGAAATATAGATGAGCTTAACTGTATATAATATTATAACTGAAAACATGAATTCATCTTAAGGTTGAAACCTCTAGTGAATTTATAGCAGTCACTATTATACTTTAAACACAAAAAACAAAAAGTGTTTCCACAACTCACCTATAAATATCGCCAAAACTTGGGGCCAGTATTTTCCATCATCAGGCACTAATTTTTTGTCATTGCTTTTCAGGCATATTCCATTTTTATTTTGACTAGCCATTAGAAACCCTATTATACTCTTATTTCTATTGGATATTCATTTAAGTACATCTTCAAAAAGCGTAGTATTAAACATTGTTATGTCAGGTACCTCTTGATCAACATTAGCTGGCACGTTCTCAATTTTTAATAATGACCATAGCTGCTAGCTCGGTTCTTCTGGTCACTAAAGATTGCGAAAGTCAGCCTAAGTAATATTATGTTGCCGTAGGTTTCGGCGATGAACATTCAAATTATTTACGATGTTTATGAAAATTGCTCGATTTTATATAATACACACCATGATTTGCCAAATTTTATCTCTGTTTAAACCTATAGTGATGTGTGGTGAATGGTATTTACCAAGATCTATATATACATTTTTTATTTACGTTCAAACTTTTATAGTAGGTACAGAATCAATGTTGTCGCAGTAATAAGTTAATAGACGTCTATTAAATATATAAAGTTTACGAGCTATGCACCAAAATATCTGGCACGGATACTGGAGGTTAAAGCGATTATGGTTTATGCCCCATATCAATTATTATAAACAAAAATGTTATATTGACACGAGAGGTAGATGAGCATCATAAGTCAACTGATTTTCACACGCATTGCACACTATACTTTATCTACCACTGCGTGAAATTTTGTAATTTTGTAATTTTGATAGTTTGATTTCTCGAGGTTTCATTACAATGCTCGAATTTTAGTAAAGTAATGTCTATCACGTTTTATAAAAAAAACTGAAATTGGTTTCGAGCGCCATACCTTTAATTGGTCAAGCACTGAAAGCTCTCACCTAGATTTCCGCATGAAACATATACTTCGTCATGTGAAAAGTATACTTTTCGCAAGGCATGTGAAATGTTAGTACTTTAATTTGGTGTGAGTTCGGACAGAAAGCTACACTTATTTATTGGTAGTATTTTTATTTACTTAGAAAAAAATCTACAAAAAAGATAGTAAAGACCTTCTTTTAATGAATATACCTTTCTCTCCATTTCAAATATGCTTGCAGACGTATTTTGTAATTCCTCCAGTGATTTATTTCTCATATTTGTCAAAAATATTACTTACAGTAATATGGTTTCTCCTTTATAAACAATGTCAAAACATTTTTTGGCCGCGCCGTCGAAGGCTCTCGGTACTTTTTATGATTAACATGCTTTCGTCATGTCCATCAAATCAAATTGCATTATAACTAGATGATCAATCGACTTACCTGTAACGGAGTTTGATCATAATTATATGAGCAGTCTCGTCGAAATATCACAAAACACCCTGTAGTGGCAGCTTGTCAGCACGAATCCATACGACGTTAAAAGAGCTAAAAAAATATCCCCTCCTAACCCCTACACTTCCGAGCACTGCCAGCAATATTTACTAGTTTAAAGTCTAATTCTGGTTTGATTCAATTGGGGGAGATTTCCTTAACCCTTTATAGGGCAGATTAATATAACTTTGATATTATAATTTTTCTCAGTGGGTGTTATTCATTTTACCTCCAGGATACCATATTTACACACTCTAAGAAAAAAGTCCTCTCTATTATATTTTTTGAGCAAGTCGATTTTTCGACCAGTGTCCATTTATGCACTTTTTTTTTCTTATGGACGCTGCTCGTTTTATAAACCATTTGTATTATCCATTTATAAAAACAGTAATAACCACAAAGTATAATACGGTAAACAAATATTTATTAATTCCTCCATACAGTAATAAGATAATGAAAATAAAAAATATAATTCAGAACAAAATATCGGAAAAATCATTATAATACGAAAAAAACAAGTATACTAAGTACGCTGAATATAAATGTGAAAAAGAATATATACTTATGTAAAAACAGTTATTTGCTCAAGCTACACTGGCTCTTTTAGGGTTCTTTTGAGTGCTACATAATGCACATCTTCTTGATGTGGATTTTATCGGTAAGTGATCGCCAACATTTGACATTGGCATAGTATTTTCGACCGTAACTGCTCTACCCCCTATTTTTTTAATTTCATTTCGTCCCACTACTAACCAGGAACCCTGCTTTACTCTTGACGAAAAGTCGCCCACAAGTTGATTTGATAGAATGCTTCTAATGGTCAGATGCGATTTGGGTTTATCTTGAGGCTGCTTCTTCAAACATGATGTCTTGTATATAAGGTACGAATTTACAATACTAGCATCAATAAAATAATAGAACAGTTTCATCCACCATCTTTTCGACTTCCAGGCAATATTGTAGCATGAATGCAGTTGATCAAAGAGGTCAACTCCACCCATGTTTCGGTTATAATCAGCGGTACTCTTTGGGCAATCAACCGTTAACTTTAGTCATTCTTTCGTCATTCGTTGATCTGTTGATTTTTCTGTTATTTTGTGACAGCTGCTGGCAACAATTTCATATTTTTTCCTCTGTCTCTCCATTTATGAACAGTTATGTTACTGGTAGCCACAATGTCGGATTCGTCAGTTTGCAAGTTCTTGTCAAGTATAAATTCGCTGTTGGGAAAAATTTTTCTACTCGCTCGTATAGTTCCACAACCAAATAATTTGCTATCAAGCAGTTTGGAGAGCAATGAAAAACTGGTAAAGAAGTTGTCAAAGTATACACAATAATACTTTCCTGCAGAAGGCTGTATCAATTCCAACACAGTTTTTTTCCTAGAGAGCCCTCTTTGTCACTAGCCTTTTTCCCTTCATAAATAGAAAAATTGAGCAAATACCCAGTTTCAGAGCATGCTAGAGCCCATACTTGTATGCCCCTTTTTATGAGTTTTAATGGCATATATTGCTTCAAACTGGTCCTGTCTTGAAAATAAATCATGCTTTCATCTACGGCTAAATTCCTGCTAGGGTTATATGCCTGAAGAAAACTTGTCTTCAAATAGGAAATCAATGGTCTTACCTTGAACTATCTGTCAAAGTTTGGGTCTCCTCTTTTAGGCATATTCTTGTTATTATTGAGGTGCAAATACCGCAAAACTTTTAGAAATCTCTTCAGAGGCATGATTTTACTTATCCTCTCTGAAAAAAAATTTTTGTCCGTAGACCAATACAAACGTAAACTTGGCAATTCATTGAAACCGATAATAACCAGCATGCCAATAACTGCTTTTAGCTCAGAGATAGGTCTAAAGTTACTCCATTTTGCTGAGCATAAATGTTAGACTCGGTGACGATTAGATCTAAAAGATCCAATCCAAAAATTTCTAAAAATATATCTATTGGAGAGTCGCTTCCAGCAATATTTGGCCCGGATGGTTCTACAAATGATGCCGCTTCAAAACAATGGGGTAGGTAAGGCGATTTTGACCTATATTCTTTCGGTTCTGGTGGTGGACTAGAAGGTAAAGGTGGTGAGCTTCCCTGTGGTTGGTCTTGCTCATCAGAAGACAAAGATAAGCGTCTCTTGCTAAGCTTTTTAGAAGTTGATGGTAAATAAATGTATGGATCAAGCAGCGAATCGTCGCTGCCAAAATCCGAAAAGCCATCTATTTCGTCGTAGACCCTCTTTCTTCTTTCCGATGCCAAAGACCATGATACAAAGAATAACAGGTATGATATTGCGCACGCCACTATCAGCTGACTGCCGCCATTAAAATCCATCGGTTTACAAGGGGACTTTCATGATATTTTAAGTTTTGTTTTGTGTATTTCGTGGTGTTTTGTCAGCATTTTATGAAATTTGTGGCATTTAAGTTGAATTTGGAGACTCTTTAATGTAAAAAACTTAAAACAAATCAGGTTATTAAAACAATTTTGAACTATTAGTTAGTGTGATTTTAGTAATAGTGACTTTGTGTGGACAATAGTAACATTATTTTGTTGTTTTAAAAGCTATATGAGGTATAATAAGCAACTAATTATTGAGCAAGTGATTAACACAACATTAATTAGCATTTTTAAGGTTAGTTATAAACTACACATATTAAAAATGCGTTGTGCTGTAGCTGGTCGTCTGAGTGACAATCAGACAAAACGTGCTGACAAATCTGTAAGATTTGATGCTTCTCCCAAAGACAATATTGTTGAAAAACTATGGGTTACTGGTTGTTGCCGTAAAGACCATTTTAATACTAAAACCTCGAGAATTTGTTCAAAATATTTCAAGTCAGAAGGTCATGAAATAAATTTGCAACATGAATGGTTGCAATACGAATCCAAAAAAGGACCCAGTATAAAGCGCAATGCAGTACCTTCTCTTCATCTGCCAAAATCAAAAGATTTATCTGTAAACCAGGTAAAAAGACAGGAGAGGCTTTCGAAGAGAGAATCGAGGAAGTTTGTGGAATATCATTGCTCAGTGCTAGTGCAACAATGGATTTTGTGGATTACATATATAAAATATTGGATAATAAACAATTATTTGTAACTATTTTTTTAGATCTGCGAAAGGCTTCAGTACTGATATTTTACCCAGTGATTGTGGTGTGCCGCAGGACTCGGTTCTGGGGCCATTATTCTTTTCACTATATGTATTTAATTTAAGATGTGCAGGACTTGTGGCGCGGTAACTTACTTTTGCTGATGATACAGCTTATACACAGGTGGGGAAGTTAATGCATTAAATAGGCTTGTAAATGACGACCTAAAGTTGTATCTGAACTGGTTTTACAATAAATTAAAAATCAATACTGACAAAACAAATTTCTAATATTAACATTGTTGTTGTGATATACGTAAATATAACACTAAGTAGGTACCAAAATAACATTTACAAAATAATAACTAATACAAATATAGGCCTAAATAACCTGTGTGTGCAAGCATGTAAAGCCGCGTTCGTTTTTGTCATCTTTTTCCTCGATTTGCTCTGAAAATTTGACAGTCACGAGTTCTGTGTATTAAAAAGGAAAATCCAAGTCACCTGCCTGTCAAAATGTTAGAGCAAATCGAGGAAAAAGATGACAGAAACGAACGCGGCTTTAATTGTACAATAAAGTACTGGAAAATATTAGAAATATTATTAATTATTTTCGTTATAAATTGATAAATGTTTACATTGATAGTAAGGAGTTTTTAAAAAGAATCCTTTTAGAGTTGGTCAGGCAAATACCAGATGTAGGTACAGATTTGTTATTTATGTATGGACCTAGAACTAATCTCTATAAATATTCTCCATTGGTAAGGCTGTATAATAATTTTTATAGGTATTGTAATATTGTATTTCAGTTGAATTATTTAAAAAACAAATAAAAGGAGAAATAGATATAAGGATATGTTCCTAGTTTGTAGGTTTAGTTTTTAGTTTGATTGTATCTATTATTGGCTTTGTAAAAGTTGTTGATACAAGAATAAATAAATAAATTATAATATTTTTAAAAACTATTTAAGTGGTATCTAAATATTAGTTAGAATCTCTCAGACACAAAAGTTGTAATTAGTATGTTCGAGGCAAGAGCGTAAAGCACTGATTAGGGGTTTATGTATTTATTGTATTATAATATTGAGTTGTATTAGATAAATGTTATAAAAAAAATAAATAAAAAGTTTGTCTAAAAAGCCTTGTTTTATTTTTTTGTCATTTTTAAATAAATACAATTCCGATATGAGAAGATAAATAAGTAGATCTTTCCATCTGTGAAACAAAACCAATAGATATAATAGATATATAGTTGATATTATACGGGAAGGTGTAGTGGACACCTTCCCGTATAATATCAACTATATATCTATTAATATTATAATACCTAATATTTCTTTATGTTCCCTGCTATAATTATCTATAATAAAGTGTATATAGTAGCAACTCTGCTGAAATGTCAATTAACAAGATTTTAAATTATTCTATAAATTTCTTTTATCTCTGTTGCTAAAGATTTGTTTCTTATTTATAAAATTTCTAAGCATGAACTTATATGTGCATTTCATATATTGAACATTATTTCTCAATTTTGATGTTTATTGATTAATTATTTAGTTTATTAATAAATCAAAATAATAAATACCTTTCAGTAACCTAAATAAACCCAAAACAGTGATATATCAATACACATATATATATGTGCCGTGGTATGGGTTTCTTTACGGTCAAAATCAGACTACCTACTCCAGATGGAGGAATATTTTCAGATGCATAAGAAAGTTTGTACCTTCTGTACCTTCCGTTCTTTTTCACCTGCCGACTCATCCATAGACGCGTTTCGCCGTGGCTATAGGGTCAGCAGATGAGAAAACGGTACATGAGGCTTTAAACAAACCCAGTGAAATTTGAACCATTAGAGTGTTGTAGCCGGTGCCATCTATACGTAACGTGCTAAGTTTATCGGAGATGGAGAGTACTATACTATAGTAATTATTGGCTACTACTTGACCTGTGTATGTCAGGTGAACCTAGACAAATGCATCAGAAAGTTTGTACCTCCCGTTCTTTTTCATCTGCCGATCCATTCATAGACGCGTTTCGTCGTATAACGGCTCGTCAGTATGGGTATAGGGTCAGCGGATGACAGAACAGTACTTAAGGCTTTTTAAACAGATCTGGTGAAATTCAAACCAGTAGTGTGTTGTAGCCGGCGCCATCTATCCGTAACCTGCTAAGATTATCGGAGATAGACAGCAGGCGCCATCTATCCGTAACCTGCTAAGTTTACGGCGAAATGCATCTGTGGATGGGGCGGCAGGTGAAAAAGAACGAAATGTACAGAAGGTACAAACTTTCTGATGCATTTGTCTAGGTTCACCTGACATACACAGGTCAAGTAGTAGCCAATAATTATTGCAGTAGAGTACTGTCTATCTCCAATAATTATAGCAGGTTAGGGATAGATGGCGCCGGCTACAACACACTATTAGTTTGCATTTAACTGGGTTTGTTTAAAGCCTTATCAAAAACAATCCAAACTGAATTGTATTAGACCTTATGTACCGTTCTCTCATCTGCTGACCCTATAGACATACTGACGAGCCGTTATACGGCGAAACGCGTCTATTATAACTAACTATAGTTTTTCTGTAATTAATCTTCTTTTTTTAATTATAGCTAGGCTTCTATTTATTTGACTTTTTATTTGACTGTTAAGCGCCTATTGCTATTTTTAGTTGCTAATTGCTATGTGGACACCTTTGAAGGTAAGTACGCCATTTTGTTTCTTAAACGTTTGTTTTAACTTGTCGTAAGTTCAGACTCTTTAGAGCATACCTAGGTTGCCTGATTATATCTAATGTTTTGGCTTGGCCGGAATGTAGGTATCAGGCAAAATGTATAAGTATAATCTTTCTTACCTATTGGTATTGGTGAGATAGAGCTAACACAAACTAACCTACCCCAAAATAAATGTCGAATTAATTATCATAGTCAATAAAAATATTTATTTTAGGTTAAATTAGTTTGGGTTATCTTTAGTTCGCCAATACCAATAAAAAGGACTATAATCCTACCTAATGCATTCCCGCCAAGCCAAGACCTAAAGTATAATCAGATATCCTATGCTCTAGATAGTTTAAACAGTCGTAAAGTAAAACGAACAGTTAGGAAATAAAATGGCGTACTTACCGTTAAAGTTGTCCACAAATGCAATTAAACCCCGTTCCAGAAGTTTCACTTTGTACGCACAACAAAGGCTTGCATCCATGATGTAATTCACATAAATCCAATGCCGAAACGCGAGCAAAGAGCATTCCCATCTCAAATCCAATAATCCAAAATCCAAATGAGCTACAAGGGGAATGGAAAGGACCGCCCGCTATCCAAACATCGTGATACCGTGACCTCCGTGCAACTAATAATGTCTGATGGTTGTTTGCAAACCTGCACTACACTATATAATCGTTTTCTATAAAAACAAAATTTAAATTGGATACCTATCTCTCTTTTAGGTAACAGATTCAAGGCAACGACAAAGATAGATATAATATAGTGATGTATCCCAAATAAATAAAACACTGAATTTTAATCGGTTGAACTGGTTAACTATAATAATGTAAGTTTTAGTTACTAAAAAGAAAGGTTTAATAAGAAATTTACATTTTAAATATTTAATTTTTTAAGTATTAACAGCTGGCTGATTAGCCGTTACAATTTTTTTTTAAATATTATATTCTTTTAAAATTCTGCGGTAGCAAAGCTATCAAATAGTTGCAGAAAAATATTATTTAATGGCTAAAATAATATTTCAAAAAAGTATCCTCAATTGTCCTTAAATAGTGGCTACAAAAATATTTTAACTACAAGAATGTTTTTTTTTTGTGGTAATTCGTTTTAAACCAAAAAAATACTCTATTAGCTCCTCAGTGTTTGCTTCAATGAAATGTCGAAAATAGAGCAGTTTTTTTTCCAATAAATTGGTTTTAATTTTTATTAAGAGACGATTTTTATTAGTGCAGCAAAAGTAAACGATCAAAAATATAAACATGAAGGTGGGTGCTGAAGGCCGACTAGCCTATGGCGCCTTGGACCCTTAATCTGGCTCTGGCCTTCAAATATGTACAACTGTGACGAAACTGGCGTCACGACTGTACAAAAGCATGCAAAGATCTTAGCAAAAGAAAAGGTTCGTCATGTAGGAAAGCTTACCTACTGAACGAAGGAAAAATGTTCTTCATGATTGATGACTTCATGATTGCATGAGTGCCATGGGATATCTTATACCGCCGTTTTTCATTTTTCCGAGTCAAAGAATGAATGAAAGACTAATGATAAATGCCTCGCCAGAGAGTGAGGTTGTCGCACAGCCTAAAGGCTGGATGAATAATTCTTAAAATGGATGACTCACTTCACAAAATTCGCCCGGCCCACAAAAGGAGCTTCCATTTTGCTTTTAGTAGATGTACATAGTCGCCACAAGACCTTGTAGGTAGTAACCTTTTGCAGAGACACTCGATTAGCTCTCCATCTAGCATGGCATATAAACTCCAACCACTGGATCGCTCATTTATGAAGCCGTTTAAGAACACCTACAATGAGCAATGTGGCATGTGGATGAGGGTGAATCCAGGAACGAGAATAACAGAATATGACATAGCATGCCTTGTTGTCGAGGCCTTTAAAAAGGTGGCACGGTATGAAATAGCACATGGTGGCTTTAGATGTTTGAGAATTTACCCCTTCAATAAAGATATTTTTAGTAACCTGGATCACTCGGCAAGTGACATAATAAATATTCCACTTGAAGACCTTGCTGATGAGATGTCAGTAAATCATACAAGTTCTTATCCTAAATTATCTGAGTCGATAAGTTTATACTTCCCCAACGGCCAACGCCAACAGGAACATCATGAAAGCCTTTCTGCAGATTCATCTGACTCCAGTGTGCCTTAAACAATTAAAATTCGTTTAGAACCTGCCGTAGTTGAGTCGGGCCCACTAACAACTATTTCTAATCAGGTCCTAGCACCAAAAAGTCCGCAGTTTCCTACTAGCAAAGGACTAGCTATTCAGCAAATTTCAGCATATAAATCCCCACAGGCTTCTACTAGCAATGGGATAGATTTCATCAGAAAGGCTATTTGAAATATTTTATCAGTGCCAGATGCCATAAAGAAACGAACGCAAACTCGCAAACGGAAATCCGAAAAAAGTGCAATATTGACTTCTTTTTTAAGTTTTTGTTGTTTGATTGATTTTTGGCTCTGCTCCTTGCGGGCAATTCGCCAGCTCATTAGGGGTGACCGTGACTTTGTCTGGCTCTAAACCATGCCACGACCACTGACTTTTAAAACTAAGTGCTGTGGAGGAAACTTTATTATTAATTATGGTACTATTTATATGTCAGATTCTGAACGTTAATAGGAGAACAGTTAGTATGTAACAAACACAACAATGGAGGGTACGTCACAATCTACGCGCTCCCGCACAGCAAAGGAGCTCAAATTTGGTGCTGCGTCTTCTAGGATAGGATACGAATCTGATGAGTTGTCTGGAAGCAAAAATTACAATTTAATTTTATTAATATTCAGGAAATGATTAATTAATTTAATTGTTCCCAAGTTCAAATTGGATAAAATGGTTCTAATGTTTAGGGGAACAGACGATCCCAGCTTTCTGAATTCTTCATACATGTTAAGACCTGGCAACATGTTTATAAGGCATTGCAGAAAAATATGTTCTAAGTCTTCCAATTGACCACATTCACAATTGGGATTATCCCTTATGCCAATCCTGTATAGATGGCTACCCGTCAAACAATGACCTACTCTCATTCTAATTATTGTAGATATGTGTCGTCTGTCTATAAAATCGAACTTATTGAACCAAGGGGTTTTGGGGAAATCTTTTACTATTTCTGCATACCACTTACCTTTGTTTCTTAGGGAACACTTCCAGTCAATATTAAATTCTTGTGTAATTTTTTTTTGAGTATTGGAGTTATTTCCTGTTTATCCAGATCAATTTTTCGCGGGACATTTAAATTCCTACCAATATTTGCTAGTTTATCTACGGTCTCATTACCTGGTATGTTTGCATGTCCTGGGATCCACGCAATCATTATATCAGTACCACTGTCATTAGCTTCTAGAAGCAATCTTTTGGTACGTAAAGTAATATAATCTGTGTTTGTCTCAATTTTACACTTATTTAGTTTTTTGATTGCGCTTAATGAATCTGTGAAAATGATAGCTTTTGTAATGTTTTTTTGTAAAACTGTTCTTGCTGCTTCAGAGATAGCAACCATCTCAGCAGAACAAATACAAAGTTCCCCCGGAAGTCTAGCTGAATAATTATATTTTATTCCCGGAATGTGTACCCCGTAACCCACCCTTGTGGAGTTCTTTGATGCATCAGAGTAGACAAAGGTCCATAACAGTCTATATTTTTCTGTGTTACACAAAAATTGCTCCTTAATTGCTATATCATTTTTTTTTAAAGGTAAATTTAAAATTCTTATTTTTTTAACTTGGTTTTCAAATTCAATTTGAAATGTGGGATAGGTATTACTTTTATATATTTTATTGAGATATGGTAACCAATAATTAAGTGCTTGAATTAAATATGGTGAGTCCCTATTTTTCCAAAACCCCACATTTCTGCAACAAAACTCCCTATAATGCATTAACATTGTAATCAAAGGATGGTTACAGATGCATACTACTTTTGCCAGAAACTTCACCGCTAACCATTTTCTTCTATATTCTAGGTCAAAGCTTGAGGCCTCCGATAAGAGAGCGTTTGTTGGAGTAGAGCGCATGCAACAAAGTGCAATCCTTAAACCTTGGTTGTGAACAATGTCCAATTTGGCCAATGATTTTTTATTATTAGGCTTTATAAAAATACTACCATAGTCTAAATGGGATTTGACTAATTCATTAAAAACTGTGAGTAATGTCCGCGGATCTGCTCCCCACCAAACTCTGCAAAACATTTTCATAATATTAATACCCTTACGTGCTTTACTTAATATATGTTCGATATGTCCATCCCATTTTAAATTTCTATGTAACACCAACCCTAAGTATTTAATCTCCCTTCTCACTGCGATAAGAGTATTCTTTATTTTAAGTTGAGGGGTCTGTACTTGCCGAGTATTTTTTGAAAACCATATACCCTCACATTTCCCTATAGATAATTCAAGGTTATTATCCTCCAACCAATTTGTAATCGAACAAAGGGTAGCTGAGATTTTCTGATTCATATCTTCTATGTTTTTCTCTTTAATAAAAAGTACTAAATCGTCCGCATACGCAATAAGATCCATATATTCAGGAATCAGAGAAAAAATGTCTTTCACATAAATATTAAACAATATGATGCTTAAGGGCGAGTCCTGTGGGAGTCCAAAATTTGCCGCTATA
This sequence comes from Pissodes strobi, assembly GCA_016904865.1. NCBI lineage: Eukaryota > Metazoa > Arthropoda > Insecta > Coleoptera > Curculionidae > Pissodes > Pissodes strobi. The sequence goes on along the minus strand of MU189179.1, from coordinate 22,729 downwards.
GGGCCTATTAAATTACCTTCATTATTTTTAATAATGAAGGTAAGGTAGTATAATAATCTGTCTTTTAAAATTTTGAAAATAAGATTGCACAATTCTATTGGTATTTGTAACTCAATTAATTTATTGTATAATATAAACGTGTTTACGTTATCATATGCAGACTTGATATCGATGCTTACTGCCAGTACTGACAATCCCTCGCTAAAAGCCCTATAGATACTTGAAGTAAGAAGTGCGTGTGCATTCTGCACACCTTGGCCTTTCCTAAAGCCTGTTTGATAAAATGTAAATAAACTGTTATTTTCCAGATACCATTCTAACTTATTTTTAATCATTATTTCCAGTACCTTAAGGTAACATGACGCTAGCACAATAGGCCTATAGCTTTCTATGAGTTTAGGATCTTTATTCCTTTTTAATATACATATCACATTAACTTTTTTCCAAAAGAGTGGGATTGGACTACCCAGTAAACATTTATTATATACATTTAGTAAAATTTCCTGTGCTTTTCGTGGCATTTTTTGTAGCATTATATATGATATTTCATCCAGCCCGGGAGCTGAGTTTCTTTTATTTTTGAGACTAACATCAAATTCGCTAATCGAAAATAGTTCCGTCTGATTAGGGTTAGAAAGTAACTGAATTTCCTCCAAGTTTGTGCCCGTGTTCATTTTTTTTAATATATCCAACCGCATATCATCCGTAATCATCGCGATATTACTAGATATATTGATTCCTGAAATTTTTTTAACTTTGTTCCAAATATATGTTGGGTTGGAGTTCCTATTTAAAGTAGAACAAAAATCAATAAATTTTTTCTTTTTTGTTTTTTTAAAAAATCTCCTTGATACCGCAATCATGTGTTTTGCTTGTATAAAATTTTCAATATTCGGCGTCGTTTTAAACGTATTTATGGCATATTTTCTTCTTCTCAACATTAGGGTACATTCATTATCCCACCATGGATTTCCCATTTGGGTTGTAGTATTTTTAAATTTATTTGGAATGGCTTGAGATGCCGCTATATTAATTATTTCATCAAGATACTCAAAGGAAATATTTGGGCCTATATCCATCAATTCAATTAGTAATTTATCGTAAAAGCAGTTCCAGTCCGCTTTTGTAAAATCCCTAATTTGATACTTTGAAAGAAAAATATATTTATTTTTACAATTTATTTCACATACTGTGGGAAAGTGATCGCTGTTGCCACAATCCTGTAGGACCTTCCACGAAGATATGGGCCCCAGAGAGGGGTCAATAATTGCGATATCTAAAGGATTTGCTGAAGTATTCGGAGCTTGAAATCTTGTAGGAGTACCATTGCTTAATAGTATATAATCATTATCATCTAAGAATTCCATTAGATGTCTACCACTTGGATTAGTACTAGAACAGCCCCAAGAAGAGTGTAAAGCATTTAGGTCCCTCATCAAAATGCATGAACCCTGGAGTTCATTAAACATGTTTTTTAGTGTTTCCTTACTAATATTATTTTGTGGATAAGAATATGCGTTAATTATATTTATGTTACCTATTTTTATGGTTGAATATCATTTAAGTCATCATTTACATTGTTATTAATAACTGAAAAGTGTATATTGTTACTGATACATGTTGCGATACCACCGTATCCATCCTCTCTATCTTGTCTAACTATCTTATATGATTTTATGAAAAAATTGTATTCTGGTTTCAGCCAAGTTTCATTTAGTAAAATTACATTCGGTTTAATCTCCTTAATTAAGGCCATTAAATCTCCTCTATTAGCTCTAACACTCCTAATGTTCCATTGCAATAATGTGAGCTGTTCAGAATTGAACACGCCATTACTTACTGCAATATAGGACAAAAATATTAAACCGAGAGAAAAAATGAAAGATTAATATGAAGGGTCATCCATGCCCATTTGAGAGGACAGTAGAAACTGAGAATTGACAAGGTTTCTAACCACATTTCTTTGTTCTTCTGTTATGTTGGAATAAATTTGATATATATATTCAATAGGATTATTATTACAGGGGTCATCTATCTTTATTTGCTGTGCACTCAAAGGCCTTGGGTTTGACATTATTGAGGGTACATTGGGATTTGAATAAGATTGAGAAAAGTTTGCTTCTGATCCACCATGGTTTTTTAAGGGTCTTGAGTTAGGGAAAAATAATGCTTCTTCATGTGCTTTTCTATCAAAACTTTTGTGAACCATTCTTTTTTTTTGGGGGCTCTGAAGCTACCTGTTGAAAGGATCTTTTAGGCCTAAAACTCGATTCTGTTATTTGTCGCTGTGATATAAATATCTTGTTTCCATTATTATTATTATTAATTAAATTGTTGCTATTATCATTAATATTACTTCTCTTATTCATAGATGGGAAGTCTACGGGATGAAAAATAAAATCGTTATTTTGATTATTTATATAGGATTTTGGACATAACATGTTGGCATCATAATACGTAAGATTTTCATAAGCTATTAATCTCTTAATACTTTTTGCCTTTCAAATTCCGGGCATTTTTTTGAAGAAGATCTGTGTTGTTCACTCTTACAATATAAACATTTTGTTGAGCATTCATAATGCCTTTCACCTACCTCTTGTGAATCCTCAACTTCATGGTTTTCTGTCTCCCCGCAGTTAAAACATCTTTTTTCCCTTTACACAAATTCTTTGTATGACCAAACATCAAACATT
>MU189179.1:0-15036 GCA_016904865.1 Pissodes strobi | reverse complement strand
GTCCAGAAAATACGAGCTGGAATGGTGTTGCTATAATTGTACCTCCGAAACTGCACAACTCCGTTGTCGGATACAGTGCAGTTGATGACACAATAATCCATGTCAAAGTACAATCCTCTACCACCATCGTTCATTTTCTGCAAGTCTATGCGCCTGCGTCGTCAGCCCAAGAAGCGGACATGGATGGATTCTATGGTCACCTTGAAGAGATCGTTGCGACTATCCGAAACCGTGACCTAGTTTTTATCGTGGGAGACTTAATGCCAAAGTGGGAGAAGATTTAGAAAACATAGAGCATTATCATGGGACAGTTTCGACTAGGTCAAAGGAACGAGAGGGGCGATCGTCTTGTAGAATTTTGTATGCAACATAATCTTGTAGCCACTTACACACTCTTCTAGCACAACCCCTGAAGACTATTTACGTGGCGGAGTGCAGATGGTCAAGTCAAGAACCAAATAGACTACATCCTGTTTAAATCACGATGAAGGTCATCGGCCACAAACTGTAAAACTTACCCTGGCGCAGACTGTGGAAGCGACCACCAGCTCTTAGTCCTAAATTTCAGACTTCGCTTTAAAGTTGTGGCGAGGAAACAAGTTAAAAAGACCACGATACCTCATCAAAAATGCAAGCTTTTCAGTCGGATCTTGAAAATAAACTGTGTCCAGATCAAATAGAAAACGATCCTGAGAGCAGCTGGAAGTACTTAAGGGACAAGATCAATGAAACTCCGAAATATCACGCATCACCAACCACGACAAAACGATCGTACGTGGCGTCTAACCCAACGCAGAAAAGATCTTAAGTAAAATTCTGGCGCAGGCATTGACTATAGAAATTTGTCAAAATAAATAAAAAGACAATGCCGCAAAGACGAGGAAAATTACATCACCCAGATATGCATGGAAATAGAACAACATGGAGACAGGAATGAAGCTGGAGACCTATTTATGAAAATTAAGCTTTTGACAAGATAATTCAAACCACAAAGTTGGTCTATCTTAGACAGGGAAGGAGAACTAAAAACTCACATCGACGAAATCTTGGAAACGTGGAGAACTTATTGTACTGATCTGTACAAAAATGAAGAACCTCCGATAGAGAATTTATGGCCAAATAGTTACTCCAAAGAGCCCGCGATACTACTTTCCGAAGTAACGGAAGCGATTCAATCACTAAAGAAAAATAAATCGCCAGGTATTGACACCATACCAGGAGAACTTTTTCAAATGCTGGGCAAAAAGGGCTTGAGAATTGTACACTCTATCTGTACGGCAATATGGAACACGAGAAAATGGCAGCTGATTGGTGCACCTCAATATATGTCCCACTACATCAAATCAGCCAACAGGCTCAGAACGACTCCACGAGCGATTGAACGCATATTATTAGGTGTCAGCCTGCGCGACCAAATCAGAAACAGGGAAATCAGACGACGAACCCGAACTGAAGACGTCATAAAGACTATCGCTAAAGCGAAATGGAACTGGATAGGCTACGTCGCCAGACAAGATGGAACGCGATGGACAAAACAAGTTGTACAATGGAGACAAAGAGCAAACAGGAGGAGCGTCGGCAGATTACAACGAAGATGGATCGACGACATCACCGAAAAAGTGGGTAAAAAATGGCAACAGGTGGCCCAAAACAGAGAAGAGTGGAAGAGAAGAGGGGAAGCCTACATTCAGGAGTGGATAGTTAGGGCCTGTTAAAGAAGAGAAGAAGAAGACATCAAAAAGGGACTACTACAAGATGCGAGAACTACCGAACATTGTCACTTATATCCCACGCCAGCAAAATTCTCCTGAAAATCTTAAAAGCCAGATTTAAAGCCTATATAGATCGCTAAATTCCCGAAGAACAGGCAGGTTTTGTTAAACGAAAAGGAACTAGAGAGCAAATACTGAATTTAAGACAGCGTATTGAAAAGTCTATAGAATTCCAAGTACCCATGATGGTATGCTTCCTTGATTACCAAAAGGCGTTCGATTGTGTCAGCTGAGAGAAACTTTAGAATATCTTGATAAACATGGGCTCTCCTACCTATCCTATAACCCTTATAAAGAACCTCTACCAACCAAATACAGCAACACTTCTTCTGGACCAGAAGTTCTCAAAACAATTTCAAGCGGAACGAGGAGTCAGACAGGGCTGTGTGCTATCACCTGGCCTTTTTAATATCTATGGCGAGTTTGTCATGATATAGTCCTTGGAAGGATACTCTGGGAGTATAACAGTAGCCGGGAAAAAAATATTCAACTTAAGATTTGCTGACGATACCACCCTCGTAGCAGCAACGGAAGAAGAAATGATAGAACTTCCTAGACGAGTAGAACACGGGAGCAACAAAGTCGGGTTAAATGTCAACAAGAACAAGACCAAAATAATGATAGATTTAACATCTTTCAATTGACTGATCGTTTAAACGAGTACGAACTAGTATACAGCTTTAACTACCTTGGCTCCACCATAACTAATAATGGAAACTGTGAGGCAGAAGTTCGAAGACGCATTGGCATGGCAAAAAGTGCCATGAGTCACTAAAATATGAAAAGATCGATCGATTTCCCAAAAAATAAAAATAAGACTTGTAAAAACTCTCGTCTTCTTCACTTTCATATACCGTACTGAAAGTTGGACTCTCCGTGCTCATGAAGGTGAAAAAATCGATGCTTTTGAAATGGGGTGTTGGCGACGAATTTTGCGAATATCTTGGACAGCTCGTCGCACAAACGACAAACGTTTCTATTTTGAATGAACTCAAGATAGAAACCAGATTATCGTCAATATGTCTGCAGCGAATCCTACAGTTTTTTGGGCATGTGGCTCGCAGAGGATGATCATCTCTGAAAATGTTCCTGGAAAAAGAGCACGAGGTAGATCGCCAACCGGTTCAAAAGGCGACTCTATACAGATACAAAAAGATTCAATCTCGTAAAAACTTCAAAAATTAAAAACCTTATAGGATTATGCAATAAAAAATTAACTATTAAAGTATGTGTCTTTGAACTTTCCAATTCTAATGATTCTTTATTTGCGTTGTTCTTGAGTCTAACCATGATTTTAATGTTGAGAGCGACTTTGATATTTTGCACTTGCAGAGCAAGGATCAAAGTTGAATATTCCTGAGGCCCTGGAGATAGAGAGACATCTTAGGCGACCGGACGAAGTGTCGCTCAATAGCCAGGCCAGCTTTGTGTCAACTCCAGCATTCGGCGTTTTCTTTGAATAATACTTGGCTTGACTGACTAAGATATACATATTCAGGTGCGGACACTCACATTTGCACAAACACTCTTTTAATAAATGAATTTGTGGAGATAAGACTTTTTGTTTACCATTATTGCCTTATTAATAATGCTATCCACACGGGTTTGTCGATCAGAGAAATTTTTAAATGTCAGCATGATTAAATTTTCTCATAAATCAGTTACTACAAGCGAATTAAAGATCAAAAAGAATTTTTTGTGCTTAGTTGACATTACAGTTAGCTAATTCGATTTATATTTTTACTTTTACTTCTCCTAAACATTAATAATTGATTTAATAGGCATGTGATTTAATGAGAATTATAAAGATGCAGATAACGTACCTATAACTGTTATAAAGAACTGCCCACCAAAAAGGACAAAGGTCGGAATGTTTGCCCAGAAACCCCTAACATGTGGGGTAGTTATTTCGCCAACATAAGGTGGCACTGAAGAAAACATAATAGCATCTCCAATCCCAGCTATAAATCTTGCAACATAGAAATCCCATTTGCTTCTGGCAAAAATTGTAATTACCCAACATAAAAATTGTGGTAATGCAAGAAAGAGAACGGACTTCTTCCTACCCAAAAATTCAGCTATTTGGAAGAAGAATAAACTCGTGACAATCATACCTAAAAAGATGAAAGTTTTAGTTTATTTTGTTAAATTCGGTAAAATATGACTTTCTAATAACTAGTAATTACAAAATAATTAAAATCAATTTAACGAGTTATTACACGGAATTTTACAAGATTTTAAATGTTTAGGAAAATGTACGTATTTGCGAGGCCAAGACGAGAGCAAAAATAGCAATCATAAACGTGGATCTAACCTTCCTGTGAACACAATTCGTAATTTTATAGCCTTGTGCGTATTGTTTAGCTAACCCGTTATGGTTTTTAAGCAAGTATTACAAAAAATTGGGAACCCAAGCTTTATCTTGAGCTCCACTTTACAACCAGAATATAACTCGTAAGCTTTTTTTTACAATTGGGCTTAAGACCATTTGTTGGTATTTTAGGGTCACTTGTAGTCGAGGGGTAAATAACTAGGAAAAAAGTGTACACCGCATTTCATTAAATCCATTTAAAATCCATTTATGCCACTTTTTGCATTTAAGATCATTTATATCCATTTACGGCCATGTACATCCATTTAAGGGCATTTATGTGCGTTTGTAGACATTTAAGCCATTACTGGCATGTATACCTATTTACATCAATTTGTATCTATCTAAAGGGCGCCGCGCCGTGCCCCTGACAAAAAAAACGCACTAGCGGTAAAAGCGGCAATAATAGTGTATTGTGTAACTAGGAGGAAAAGCAAAACATTCCTGGACGACTGTGGTAGTTGCTGGACGAGGTGCAGCCGAGGCCAGCAACACAGGAGTCCAGGAATGTGCTTTACCTACGAGTTGCACATACTATTTTTTATCCGATCGAAATTAATTAGAATACATACTTATACAAATAGAGCCAAATATTACTCTAAATAAAAACGGTGTATTAAATTTAAACTCAACATAATATCAAGTTTTGAATGAAGTTTATTACGTAGCTACGGAAACCACAGCTAAATGTTACTTTTGATGGACGTCAGATCTGACAAACAAGGTGTTTGAATATGACAGAAATGTTACATTCTCGGCCTAGGACGGGAATGTTATATTCCCGGACAGTTATTTTCTATTCTTGTACAGTTATTGCATGTTGCCAAGCAACGAATACAATATACTGGAATCATGACTTTTGCGGTGAGAAAACACATCGGAAAGGTATCGTTTTTCGTCCGATCGGATAAAAATGTAGTTATTCCGAGTATTCCCTTAGATCGTATATACTGACTTTGATACATCAATCGCATATCGATATTTTAAAATTATCGATATATCGTTACCACCATTAGTAGTGGCTCAGCTTAACAGTTCCCCAGGACTTAGAGGTCGATGAGAATCTCACTTTACCACCTGTATCTGAGAACACCGAAATCCTTCTCCCGGATTCGCCCTTCACAATTTATAGAGACAGAAGGAAATTCTGCTTCGAAAAAGCACTATTCTCTGGATTCTGAGTAAGAATCACATTAATTTTTAATTATTCTATAATCATTCTATCATTCATTTAATCCGAGCCTGGCCCCCGCACTCTTAGCAATCGGTCGGTGCTGATACCCTCGTGGCCTTTACCTAAAAAGAACAGATTATAAGATAATGTCCAAGCCTCGGTTCAAGCATATTTGCTTGAACCAAGGCTTGGACATTATCTTATAATATGTTCTTTTTAGGTGAAGGCAACGAGGGTATCAGCAACGACCGATTGCTAAGAGTGTGGGGGCCAGGCACATCCGAACTGGCCAGCGCACACCTACACACATGTCTATGAATGTTATGGAGAGGCGAGAAGAGTTGTGGGTGTGAGATTGGGTGGTCTTTGAAGAACCAGACCCAAAGAAGAGGCACCTTGGGGAAAATATCATTCTTCAGGTGCTCTTCTTTAAATACCTGTCAGGGAAACAGGTCTTCATCCTCCCCAATGCACCTGCTGTGCTTCCTCCAACTTGTTTTAAACCACAAGGCATAGGCTGCCTGGGCGTTGCATTTGATGTCACAGCCGTGCTGCGACAGAAAAGGAGTACAAAGCACGATTACATCAATATTGTGTATTACAAGAGCACCTTGCCACCACCAGTGACAAAGAAGTCAAAATTGTGATAATCACCACTGGTCCTTGGCCACATTTTACACTAAATTAAAATAAAATAAATGTGATTAATATTCTCTTTGCTTCTGTCTATAAAATATTTTGCTGTTACCTTGGTCCTTGCCGAACATTTGCCTGTTACTCGAACCATCACCTTCATTTTTTAAACAAATTTTTTGTGTTATTATGCCATTCACAACCATTTAGACTATTTATTTCTATTTATAAGTATATATATGCATTTGTAAGCATTTATGGTCATGAATGCCATTTATATCCATTTAAATACATTTAGTATCCTTTTACAGGTGTTTATCGGCACATAGTATTATAGTCATTTAAACAATTTATGCCATTTATATCCATTTAGTGCTTATTTAAAGGCATTTATAGTATTTATAGTCATTTAACCAATATATTATATCATTTATATCCATTTAAATCCATTTACTACCAATTTATAGGTATTTACAGGCATTTATGCCATTTATATTCATTTATCATCCATTTACACCAGAAATGTACACCATTTAAAGAGAGTTATTTACCCCTCGCTTGTAGTAGAAATTGTTCAATTTGTTGAAACAGGATCCCAACGGTATCGTTTATAGTCAATAAATATAATAAATAATACTAAAAACATTTTTTGAAATGACAATTACCACGTCTATATCGCACAGGTGCAAAGAAATAACTAATGAAACGGGCCAACCCGGGGTCAATAATAGTTTAGGTTGTAATGATATTGAACAGTTGGCCGTCAATCTGTAATTACATTGAACAGTTGGGCGTCAATTTGTAATGAAAGCTAGCTCAGTCGTCAATTTGTAGGGAAAGTTAATTTATTTAATTAAGTATGGCATTGTGCTTCATTTTGAGACTAGTTTTTATCTTTCTTAGGGCGTCGGTCGACGTTCTTTTATTAGCAGATATTTTTTTGTGTATTGTGGGCGCTAGAGTTCTAGAGACAATGCGAACTGAATATGAATACTTAAATATAAATAAATATAAAGATAGGAATATCAGAAATTTGTCTAATTATTAAATAAAGTTTGTGAATAAATTGACTTAGTAATGAGAATTAAAATTGATGTAAAATATTAAAAAAATTAATTATGACCGATAGAAAATTGAATACAGTTGGTCTTTACAATATGTTTATTTTCTGACTGACTAATACTTAACTTCGTTCAATTATTCTGTTACCATGCGATCGTATTGGGACCTCTACTGGAACCGCTTCTGCCTCTTCCCAAGTTAATGTCAGTGGGTTAATCGAGGACTTATAGGTTAACCAAGTGTCGACTCCCTCTACAGGTCTGCTAGAGCGACGTGTCTTCGGCCAGTCAACAGGTAGATTTATTACATGTAAGGAGAAATAAACAAGTCTTAGACCAATGTATACTGCTATTTAAATAATATTCAGGGAAATATCATGTGAACATCAGTGACACTGTTGCACATGAGAAAACAATCAACAATTTGATAATTTACTGATTAAAGCAGATATAATCAGAAACTTGAATTACAATTTTAAGTTGAGCAAAAATTTTAAATAACTACTGTTACTCAAGATATCCTTTTCTTTACTTTAAAATATGAAATTCAAAAGAAAATAATTACTGAAACTTAAAATTCAAAAGAAAATTATGGAATTACGTTCCAATTCAGTGACTCTCGCTAAATCTAAATAAAAGATAACTTGAATTTGATGATAAATAGAAAAATAGAGGCACAACCTCTAATAACGAGTCTTATAACTCAAAATAAGTAATTTCTACTACTTTTTATTTCGGCCCTTGGCACATAATTGAGCGTAATTACGCCTCAATTAATTAAAGATAAAGATAAGATAATCACTATCTCGCATCGAGATAGGAATTTAGATAAAAGATAAAAACCAGATAATTTTACATATGTGCGATTAACCTCTCATAAATGCAAAGAATGTCGGTACATCAGTGTTGAGACGAGACAGGGCGAGGGCTAATAATTATATACTTGATGTAACAAATAAAGTGAAAACTTAATTAAATAAGCCTGAAAAGAAATAATATTAAAACCAGCAATACTATGAGGAAAAATTCGAAGAAATTCTACTGAAAATTGAATTTACAACCTTTGCAGAAATATATAGAATTTGCTCCGAGAACTCATCTAAATAATACTGTTTAATTTGAATAGAAATACGTAAAATAATGTGCGTGGCCACTAAACGATGAAATAATTACGTTCTCCGTAAATCTTGGATTAAGCCTCTTTCAAATTACATGAATTTGATTAATGAGAGACGCAAATATTCACCAATAAATCGCTATTCTTACCCAACAATCACGACAATAATTAAAAATTACTGAAGATGTAAGCTAATTGAAAGTGTAATATAAAAAATGCTAAATTCTTGCTTTAGTCAAATACGATTAAGCGACTCAGAAACAATTATTAATTATGTATTTAAAAATAAAAGAATTAGTTAAATATATTGCAAGATGAATGAAATATTTTAAGATTAAAAAATCACTAACCCGTCGTCGTCGTCTCGACACAAGATTAACTTTCCTTACTCAAAATTCAAGACGTTCGATAAATTATGTTTTCCGATGTTTTGATTGGATAATTTATATCATGTGACTAATACTATAAATTACGCAGCGTCAAACCATAGGAATACCCAACATAATATATTAAATATAGTGATCTATAGCAAATTAAATTCGTGAATTGTAGGTATAAAATAGCGTACTGCGCTACCAAAATTGCCAACTACACGAAATAATCCCATTCGCGAATAGATGTCACTATTAATTATAGCAATCTACAGTTAAATAAATCCACAAATTGTAGGTATAAAACAGCGTAATAGTGCTTCTAAAATCGTTACTTGCACGAAATAAACCAATTCGTGAATAGATGTCACTGGCAACTTAAATATTGATTACCGAGAATCATTTGCCAATGAACCGAAACTCTAGTGGAGCGAAATAAGCATATATTCCGTTACAAGGTATTGATTGATTATATGATAGTTTATATATTATTATGTAGATACATACATGTAAAAATGATGGAATAAATATTATAGGTAACATATTTAAAAAATACATTAGCTCATTTTTTATGTGTGTGCCACAGGTCACGAAAGGCTAGGACCTATAATATACCCGTGAGGGTACCGTGACCTGTTATAAGGCTTATACTGTCAACGCTGTTCAAGTATCGAAACATGCAAACTTGGTGCACTTCACGACAATTTTAGACAACGCCGCTATTGTAGAACTACTATCTAGAATGTTATATGGCGACTCACTAGTTTTCTTTTAAAGGTAAAGGGCGTTACGCTGCCAGTTGTCATAGGTCACTTTTCTTTTTGGACAATAATCAAATTAATGTAAAAATAATTTGAAGGTAAAAAATGGTTATTGCGGCTGAATTAAATAGTTTCCTAGGGTATCATTACAGTCCTAGTAAATCTTTGTTAGGGTAATGATGACGCCGGGAAATTTCCTACGGTGCATCTAACTACACAAGGAAGGTATAATGTTGGATATGTTCAATGTATGCCAGTAGCAGTGACTCCGATAAAAGGGTGCTCGATGAACTGAGTTACAGTGAAGCCCAATAATTCTGCATTATTCTATATACTTTTAGTGTTATGTTGTATGGGTTTAGGCTCCGAAGTCTGCATAAGCGTACACTGACAGCTGACAGCTACATAAAAGCTGACGGAAGTCCCGGCTAGGCCGAACGGTCCCAAGCTGTGCAAGGTTTTACTCTAAGTTGGGATAATGACAATAAAAAACTAAATTTGATTAAAATAAATTAATGCTGTGATGAGGCTGAAATTTCCGGGCTAAAGGGATTTTGAACAATAAGGCAACGCGCCTAGGTAGACTAACCATTTTTCTTTTAAAGGAGGAATGCTACTTCAGGCAGCAGACTGTCAATTAACAAATAAAATTATCAAAATGACTACCAGGGCAAAATTGCAAAGAATTGGACTTGAAGGACCCAAGAACAACACTTTACAGGTGAGAAGCTAACTATTGGGAATTATACAACGGTATTAATAACATGATCACTCTAAATTCGACCCGTCCGTCATGGGGAAGTATACATAATTATTCCGTAAACTTTGATCATGGTTCTTAAAAAAAGCAGGTACCATAACGAACTAATAACCCTTCAGGAACAAAATATAATCGTATTATAGCCATCTGTAAACTTTCACTTCGTGGAGTGGTAGCCGCCATCTGTTTATATGTTTAAATGTGTTATAAACTTGGTCAAATAGTAAGTACTACAAAGGGATAAATATTACTCGTAATAAGGGATATACCGTGTTGACGGTAGATAGTACTGGTGAGTATGGGGCATATCTTTTGTGCGTATATGGTAGCATTAATAAAAGTTATGCTGGATGTCATAGGGTGGGCAATTCTTATAACCTATGATGTATGGCAGTAGTTGTTTGCCTTGGTGCTCACTGCTGGTCCGTTGTCTTCCATCTGCAGGTGGTTGTGAATACGATGCACCGTTATGCCGTTATGTTATTATCATGTTTATTAGTTGAATATAAAAGGTATAAAGTAAATAAGGTTGACAAGATTAAGTACGCTAAAGGTTTGGTTGTTTTCACTTTAGTTATGTACTAGGTTTACTATAATAAGATTAATGAAATGCAAATAGGGAAAATTCAAGGAAAATGAGCGTACAATGAATTTGTATTTTTAAAATATCAATTAATGTATTAAAGAGTGTCTGTTGTTTGCTTGTTTTCTTTGCCAAAGAGAAATTGAAGTTAAAAAAAGGGAAAAGGAATCTGAAAAGAATCTTACGATTCCAAACTCTAAGGGAAGTATGGAACTACGAAATAAGGCAACGTTACAGGATGGGTGCGAAATAGGTTTGTATGAGCTGACGATCACACGTCTGACGATCGACTTTCTGGGGTGATAATCTGACCGGGGGTCGGTACTTTTCACTAGATAGGTAAGTAAGATATTCCTTCACAACGACAAACTGGTGAATACTTTCGTCCGTCCGAGCCAGCCGCATTCCTCCTATTAGTCAGAACATATTGCTCTAGATCTAAATTCAGGTAAATGATCAGACAATTTTAAGATCAATCTGGAGATTACACCAGTAAAAAGAAGTTATTCAAATAATACATTAGTTTGGCTTAGCGGATTTTTATGCACAACAGTTAGAAATAGCCACGGCCGTTGCATCTTTAAAGCTATAGAAAACAGTCCATTTTTACACGGTTAGTTAGTATTGCTGCTATATAAAAAAGATATAGTTAATTAGCATACAAATATTTAATTATAAGCATCCTACATAATATGAACTTATTTTAATATACCCAGGATGATAAATTATCGGAATTTTGAAAGGAAGATTTTCTGGAATATGGTAATATTTAATTTCCTTTTATTCCTTTAGGTTATTAGTCTAGATTTACGGTTTGCATTTTCCATTCCCATTTTCTACGAACTAAATAGGCCATTTAAAGTACAATATAATATAAAATGTATATAACCAATTTAAAAATATAATATACCTACAACACAATATGGCCTTTATAAATAATATAATCAAGTCAGTCGAAAAGTTAAGCATAAGGTGTTCCTCGATTGTCGTGAAACATACTTTTGAAAACTTACCAAGTGGTTGAAACATCATAAATAGTGATGCATCTTGCTCTGTTATCTCATAATTCACCCTGTCCTGTGTAATAACCAAAGTAAATGGTGAGCTCCATACAAAGAGTATGCCAGTTGTGAAAGTACCAAGGCAAACTAAAACACCAAATGGTTGATGGATTATGGATATTTTTAATGTACCTATTAGCATTAGTTAAAGTTTTCCGAAAATTAATAAACGATAAACTCTTGATCCACTATATCACATTATATATAAATATAATATCTATATCCAGGGTGGTCCATTAGTGTGACAAAGTCCCGTATCTCCCTTATTTACAAAGATAAAGAAAAATGTTAAATACAAAAATTGTGGCGCATATTGTAAAAATATGTTCAATTATACAGAGTGCTTCATAAAACCTGGCGTTTGTTTTTTGTACTTTTTTTATTGAATACGCTCCATGTTATTGGACATTTAGATTATATATAAAATTCTCGACATATTTCATGCATATTGTACTATACCTATCTCCAACAGTTTTCGAAATATTGACAGTTGAAAATCAGCCATATAGTTGACAATTTGTAAAATTTAAACTGCTAAGGATGTAGCAAAGTGGATTGCATTTTCCTATCTTGGGTTTTCATAAACTGTCGTTTGACACTAACCTTATCTGTAACCAAAGGTTAGAGTTTACCGAAATGTTTTAACCTCTGGTTAAAAATATAATTAGTGTCAAACGATATCTTATGGAAAACCAAGATAGGAAAGTGCAAATTATTTTACTCTATCTTTATCCGTTTATATTTTACAGGCTGTTAAACCTGATAAATGGACGATTTTCAACTGTCAATATTTCGAAAAGTTTTTTATGGCAGTGGCACACACACTGAATAGTTGTAGGTTGTAGTTAGGGGGGAAACGGATGTCCTGGAAGTGAGTTCCACAGTGATCCAGTGCGCCAGTCAAAGGAGCCCTTGTAAAGCGACGTTCTAGGTGTTTCCAGTTGTACAACGTACGGGTGCGCTTTTGCCGTATGTCACGACTGTCTGATCCTGGGAACACCTGCCGTGAAGATACCAGTAAAACAGGGATATCTTGGCAACATAACTACGGTGTCCCAGACTGTCCAGATCCCGGGTTAACTCCGGGTCGCCTACAAGACGCATTCTTGTGAATGTAATCCAGCAGCTTTAGGGTGTGCTTAGATGCGGCACCCAGATGTTTGAGCGATATTCTAAGCATTCCTGTCGCTCCAGGTTCGAACTTTCTAACGACCACGATTAATTATTGTAATCTGTCCCTGTCTGCGGGGATAAATCTCAGTCGCTGGTAAAGGTTTTTCTGATCTAAATTGGGAGATAGGGGGAGATAGGGTACGGTTATCTGCAAAACGGTATCCAGGATTATTGGTTCAGAACTGAAAATTACAAAAATTAAATAAAGTAACGGAATTCTGATGCATTTTAACCTTCTAGAACTCGAAAATATATCAGGATAGAAGGATGCGATTTTCGCAGCTCATTTCCACATGTTCCTAAGTTTTAATACATGCTATTGAAGTTATCGTAGTAATACAGGCCATTTCAAAATATTATACAAGTCATCCATTATTTTTGGATTAAACGTAAAAATATAATGTTATTTCATATATCATATGTCATACCGTATAGGTAAACTCAACTGCTTTTGCATTAGAAACAACAGAAAGTTAACATCGTTATGGCAAGAAAACGGTAACAGAAAAAATAAAATGAATTAAGTATTATTTTCCTATCTTAACTTTTCAAGGGCTATTTGATATTCTGATTGTAGTAATTAATGATATGAACTGAAGCCGAAGGGCCAATTTCTTTCTTATGGTAGCAAATAGCCAAAACGCTGGTTTTCTGTCGATTCTAGCGCCGAAACAGTCGAATGTAGAACGAATTATTTTCATTTTACGAAGAATCCAAAAATAAATGATTATACATAGCGTCCCATTTATATAAATGTACTTTTATGATGTTTTGACTTACCCTGTATTACTAGGATGATTTCTATTGCATCTAATAAAAATTATGACATTATGAAAACCACACCCAGCCTAATTCGTCTTCGAGATATAAAAGATTGAAATGCATCATAATACCGTTGGTATTAAAACTAAACTAAAACTCTTAGCTGCAAGATCATCTATTAATTTGATAGGTCTATGTTTTGCCACATATCTTTTTGAATTGAATTAGTGACAAGGTTGCGACGCCACGTCTAATTGTTGTTGGTGAAAGTATTGCGCCATGAGGCACTCCCGCATAAATGGTGAATGTGTCTGTGATGTGTTCATCAACTGGAATGTACAGAGACCAGTTTTTAAGGAAACTTGCAAGCCAGCTGCAGAGAGACGCTGGCCGTCCGAAGGAAGGCAGTTTGTTGAGCAATCCGTCCTTCCAAATTCTGTCAAATGCCGTCGAAATAGCCAACACAATCGCTCGAGATTCTCCGTAGTTCTCATTGCCCTACTCCATATATGAGTGACATAAGCCAATTTCTGTTTGCGGATACCGTATTGGTTATCGCTAATTATTCTGTTGGTACTCGAGGTAGTTGCTGGTTGACTACACGAACCATGACTTTGGAGATTGGAAGCATTGCAATTGGCCGATAGTTAGAGGGCGTGTTTTTCTTGTCTTTTCTGAAACAGATTGCACTCGAGGAACTTTCGAAGAAGATGGGAAAATCCCTTTTTGGTAAGACGGAAAAATGAAAAATGTTAGTTCGTTGGCGCACACAATGGCAGGTATTCCATCCGGCCCTGATGCCTTTTGCGTATCTAGCTCATTGAGGATTTTACGAATGTCACGATGGTGAACGTTAGCTCCTGTCATGGTAGTCTTTATGTTGAATATGGTGGGGAGAGCCTTGCCATGAGGGAGCATGTTTGCTTTTTCCTTGGCTGTAGTCGCCGTTGCAGTTGGAGAAAGGTATAGGATACTATTCATGACATGTGTCTAAAATTGTATGTAGGATCTAAATATGCAATAATATAGAGGGCGTGTCATTCACGAAAAGTCGAGATACGAACGCCAGGTTTTTATGGAGCACCTTATATTTTGTAATTTTTGTTTTTAACATTTTTCTTTATCCCTGTAAATAAGGGAGATACGGCACTTTTTCACACACAGATATATATATATATATATATATATATATATATTGTAACGTAGGTTTTCACGGATGGTGGAGTGCCCAAAAGTGTTATTCCGGGTTTCAATCCGTTCGTCAGTAGAATTGGTTATCTCACGACGTTTCGCCAACATCCCAGTTGGCATTTTCAAGTGTTGCCTCCTTGATGGCTGCTTGACTCGAACCGAGCACCCTGGTCCTGTGCTGGGCCTTTTATAGGCCTGCGTCTGCGCAGATTGTATCTTGGTTCTGCTTGGGTCTGTCCGACTTCC
>JAEQML010048218.1:0-54545 GCA_016904865.1 Pissodes strobi | reverse complement strand
ATAGCTTCCCATTTGGACAAATTGTCATCCATTGAATTTATTAAATATGCTTTAGTTTATAAAATTTTATTTATTTATTTTATTTTGATTTTTTTTGGTTTTCGGAAAAGAAAGTTGTCCAAAAGTTTAACTACTTATATCTATATAATTCAGTATGTCTGAAAAACCTAATCCGTTCTTGCTTGAAGATTCGCGCTTAGAGCGTAAGAATCCTTTATTAACAGAGCAATCTCAAATGGATACTTCTTACGACACGCTTCAGGCAAAAATCAATCTCACTCGTCTGCTATAGGTATATAGCTCTTGATTTCGCAAACATTTTTGCAACTGACACGTCTGCCGTTTACCAAGAGCTTTTGCCTAACTCGGCTGGTATAATATACTACTCTACTTCGGCTCGCGTCTTATGCCGGACGCGTCTCCTGTTTACAAATATGCGTCCGGGACAACCCTGTATGTACAGGGTGGCTCGCTTTCGTGTCTATGTATGGGGAACTCGAAAACCGTAAGAGATACAGTGTCGGTGAAATTAAGGCAAAATTGCGCATTTAGGTGCCCAACAATATGTCATTTAGAAAGTTTCATAATTCCGTGTATTTCCGGAGATATCCGGTAAAAAACCAAATTTTCAAAAATCGTTTTAGTTTTTTTCTGGGCTAGTTAAAAACGTATCTCAAATTGAATTGCACTTTTGCATTGCCACTTTTTCCGCTCTATCCAATGATGATATCCAGTTTGAAATCCGAAGTTTCGTCTTCAAGGGATCATCATCAACTTTCTTTTTTTAAATACGAACTTTAATTTTTTTTATCGTGTTTTAGATGGTATTGGCGTTATTAATATGAGTATATGTTTTTATTTTTTTTTTTTTTTTTTTTAAATTAAATATTTTGCTTTGGCGTAATTTTAAATAATTTAAGTTAGGCACTTTTGAAATTTTTATATTCTATAAAAATATTTTATTTTGTTTTTTGTATTAAGTGGAAAATTGTAGTCCGTATTAAAAATAAAAAATAGTTTATTTATTTTTTACGAGAATATGGCCATGAACAATTTTATTTATAATCATACTACATGATACTATAGGTACTTTGATGGAAAAACACACCTATTGGAATTTTGCCTATAAATTATTTTTTTTTATTATTTATATGCAAAATTCCAATAGGTGCGTTTTTCCATCACAGTACCTATAGTATCACGCAGTATGAATATAAATTGTTTATGTTCTCTATTAAAAAAAATTAATTGGTTAAAAGTTGAAAATATTTCATCTTTGCACTAAGCAACTTGTTTGAGTAATAGTTCATTGCCATATTCTCGTAAAAAATAATTTTACTGTTTTTATACAAATACCAAAATAAAATGTTTTTAAAGAATATAAAAATTTCAACTCTCCTTAAATTGTTTAAAATTACGCCAAAGCAAAATATATAAATTGAAAATAAATAATACAAAAAATAAAAAAAAATAAATAAAAAAAAGATAAAAACACATGCTCATATTAATAACGCCAATACCATCTGAAAAACGATAAAAAAAAATTAAAGTTTGTATTTAAAAAAATAAAGTTGATGATGATCCCTTGAAGACGAAACGTCGGATTTCATACTGGATAATATCATTATATAGAGCGGAAAAAGTGGCAATGCAAAAGTGCAATTCAATTTAAAATCCGTTTTTAAATAAGCACAGGAAAAAAATAAAACAAATTTTCAAAACTCGGAATTTTAAAACTTTCTAAACGGCATATTGTTAGGCACCTAAATGCGCAATTTTGCCTTAATTTGACCGACACTGTATCGCTTACGGTTTTCGACTTCCCCATACATAGACACGAATTCGAGCGATTTTATGGGGTTTCTCCCTTAATTTTAAAGATAAAGGGTTGCGGTTTTCGCGACACTGCACTGTGCTACTTTTTTGTGAAACAAAACATGCCGTCAAGAAAAATTTCATAGATCCTTGATTTTTGAGATACCAGGTGATTTTGAAATTATCACTTTTGACACACCTCTCAGATATCTCAGTTGTCTTTTAACTTATTAGATAGATGAAAATTAATTCTTATAGAACTTTTTCTGTAGAATCCAGTGACTACTTTCTTTTTTCTTGCACCATCCGTTTTTTAAGTTAGGAATTTTAAATGGGAAACCCTGCATATTTTTCAGTTATTAAATTAGGCGTTTTCTGTGCTTCCCCCCCCCCCCCCCCCCCGAGGAGCCGCTTTTTGCAAAACTGTAGAAAATGGGAATCTCATACCCCCCTTTTAAGGCTTGGGGCCCAATTTTTGGGGCTTCGCCCCCGGGGGCTCCGTTCCTAAATCTGTAAAAAATGGGACTCCCATACCATAGGCTCCATTCTAGGGTTTGTCCCCCCTGGGGCCTCATATTAGGGCTTAGCCGCCCCCGGAGCCTCTTTTTCAAAATATTTGGAAAATAGGGACCCCACACCGGTGGCCCCATTTTAGGACTGTGCCCCTAGTTATAATTTAGCGAGAATCTCTTACTCACGTAGTTTCTTTAGCTAGGAATAAAAATTTTTGATAAATCAATAATAAAAAAAAATCCCATATAACATGTAATTTTCTACCACCCTGTATGTAGCAGTCGTAGAAAAAGTATAGTGTGCTACACGTGCTGAAAAGACTTTGCACACTCATGAGACTTTATGACACTCGCCTATGGCTCATGTCACCAAACTGTCTCATTCGTGTGAAAAGTCTTATTTTCAGCACTTGTTATACAATATACTATTTAAAATTAGCTGAATAAACTACAATTTTCCCCAAATACATTATATTATTTAATAGTAAACCATGACAACAGAAAATTTTGTAAACAAAAGAAAATGACAATATGTCATATCGCTTGTTAAATTGACTGGCAAGTTATGTTTCAAATTGTGGTTTCTGTTTAAAAAAAAATGGGTGAAAATATATCAGAACTTTGAAAACTATGATTTGGTCTGCTACATACAATCCAATGAAAATTCGCATGAGGCCTCAGAACTATATCTTAACAGGTAGGTACACATTTTCTTAATTCAGTCCATAATTATTTTGTATTATTGTGGGTCTTATTATAGGTATCCGGAGAGAAGACAACGTTTCTCTGATCAGTTTTCTATATTTAAAAATAATTTAATTAATCAAGAACAAATTCAAGTAAATAGACATTTTGCTCGTCGTTGCAGTCGAACGAGACGTCTTTCTCAAGTGCTGCCATTTTTAACAGAAACTATACTAGGCTACCATTTATTTCTCTTTACTCTGTATTGTACTCGACGATCTCCAGAAAGCGTGGAATTTACCCATGTCTTTACGGTCCAATTAATTGCTTTCAACAGGTCTTTTAGTGTAGTAGTCAAATCCTGTGCTTGTGATACGGCGGCCCGGGTTCGATTCCCGTTGGTGGCAAGACCTGCTTTTTAAACTTATTTTTAAGGTTGTTTGTAAAAAGATTTTTCTTCATTTTAGGCATGCCTTGGTTTAGTTTTGTGTTGATTTTGTTGGTTGTGCCTCCGTAGCGAGCGAAGCGAGCTGAGGGCCATGCGTGAAGTGAAATATTACACATAATTCCCTGACAATTCTTCTCTTTTTAGATAAACATTTACCTGGAAAATGGTTAGGTACTCAGGGACCAGGAAGATGGCCTCCGCGCTTGCCCGATCTGTCTATTTTGGACTTTTTTTGTGGGGTTACTACAAAACAAAGATTATGTCAAGCGTCACCGCAACCCACTTAAACTTCGTGAAGCATTAACCGTTGCATTTCAAAATTTACAAAGACGTCCAATAATACTCATGAACACTCTGAAACGAGTAACCAAAATTTACAAATTATGTGTTAGAGAGAATGGTAATCATTTTGAACAATTCCTATAGCTATTAAAAAATGTATGTTATATAAAAAACTTAAATTATTATTAATTATTTATACTGTTAAATATTTAGGTAGATACGTTTTTGGGTTAATAAAAAAACATGTTTAAAAATTACCTTAAAACTTCTTCAGAATGAATAATTTCCAAAAATGTGTCTTTTCTTTCATCAGCGCTATTACTATTAATAAATACTGTATTTGGACAAAACTGTATAGTTTATTCAGAGTTTTAAAATAAATATATCCTATTATATATTTTTGGAAAGCCCAGAAAATGCATAGTCTAACTAGTTAAAAATATACAGGGTGTTCCATATGGTTTATGTATGCTTTATAACTTTAAAACAGATGCAGTAAGTAAGGAAAAAAAAACAAACTACGCCACCGGATTCTACGGAAAAAGTTCTATAAGAATACATTTTCAGCTTCAGACAACTGAGATGTGTCAACAGAGATCAAATTCACCCGTATCTCAAAAACCAATTTTTGTTGACTGCATGTTTAGTTGTCCCAAAAAAGTAGAACGTTATCGCGAAAACCGGAACCCTCTAAATTAACCGAGATAAATAAAAGTGTCGAAAAATGGACTCCCTGTACTGATGTTGTATCTCTCTAGTATCTTTCTTAACACCAATTCTGGGACACACTGTATATAGATTGCTAATTGATTTACTTTTATTTAAAAATGTTATTTTTCACTTCCAGATTCTAATAGTTGTTAGTGGTTTCCACAAAACACTGTCATAATGAGAAGCAGTTTAGTTGGTTGTAACTTTTCTAAATCATGTATTTATTTTTTAATTTCAACTTTGAGGTCGATTTCTTCAAAGCATTGAGGTAACTTTTGATAAAGGTATTACTTTTCCAGTTAACACATTACTATTAGGCCCTTTTTGGCGACTAATCGGGGTAGTATAGGAAACGTAAATGTAACAAACTGCCAAGTAAATTAACGTATTAAAATTATACAAAAACAGAAAACAAACGTAAATACTATGTTTTTGAAAATAGGTGAATTCGTTTTCATTTCAATATATATTATAAAGGCAATAATCTTACCTAGGTGTCTTCATCAACTTTACCGTCCTCTCGTCCAATTTTCCGGTGACAGGAATCCCCGCGAACTCTTGCATTTCTTTGATTGCGCCTCGTATCGATTCCTCTGTTCTCAGTGCGAAGGCGCCATCTGCCGACTTAGGCATGTACCCAAAGTTTGTAAGATAGTCTTGCTGTAACAAAAAGAAGAAAATCTATCATGTTATAATATAAATTATATATAGATTGAGCGATTTGTAAATGTTATTTCTGGACGAAATGGTGGATGGAATTTAATTAATAGCTCAGTCTAATCATTGTATAAAAATACAATGGTCTAATGTATTTAAATTGACAATTTTCATTTAGTCAGAAAATTCATAATTTTACAGATGCTAACGTTTTAAAAAAAGGAAATCTAAAAACTAAAACAATATTTAAAAAATGTATTTTTGTTACTCGAGTTGTTGGCTTCGTAGTAAAGAAAATAAAAATGTGATATTATTAATATTAGATATTCTGGTCAAGTTGGTGAATGTACAATTAATAAACAGCTTCAATGGTCTATTGGCTTTACAACACTACCAAATATTATTTTGGCGAACTGATGTCAATAAAGCATTATTTTATGAATTTCTTCATGTAGGCATCGACTGTCTAAATTACTCTAAGCCATTATGAATCCTCAGAATTAGATCTTACTTGTGTACTTTGTTAAATTTTTAATTTATAATACACATTATTAATTCTGTAAACTTTTTTGTAGAGCACCACATTGTGGCCAGATTTGGTGGTATGTGATTGTAGCCAGTCCTGTACGTCTGTCTGCGATAAAAGTACTTCTTGCAAATATTTAATTGCTTATAATTACGCATAATTAACATTTACGAAAATACAGACAAGAATGTTTCAACCAGTACAGACGCGTCACTCGCTGATATATTTCGGTTGTAAATTCTTAAATATGGCGTCCATCTCCACCCAGTGCGGCGCAGATTAAGTGGTATCATAAATTGCGGCAAAAATTGTAATAAATCCTGCAGTTTCAGTCAGTGAACCGCGCATAAGCAGCTAAAGACTGTTTTGAATTTCATCTAACCATTACCAGTCAAATTAAGAGTAATGCTTATAATTTGATCTATAGTGATCACCAGAAAGTAGAAACATATGGTAACAGTGGCGCAGCCTTGATAAGGAAGCGAGAGTGGGGTGCAACGAAGGGCAACGCGATAATATCGAAGTGTCTCTTGATGATGTTTTAAATGAACTTGCCAAGCGAAATCGAAAATGAACTATTTTTATCCAGCTTGTGTGTTGCACCTTATTTTTAACATTTTTACATTATATTATTTTAGAATTTTTCTCGCCGATTTATTGAAATATTTTTTATTAACTTTAAGTATCTACTTATAATCACCAGGTGTCACCGGCAAACTGCATAATTCAGTAATTGCATAGAATACCTTGTACAGAATGCGTGGATCTTTGAGGCAATGTATAAAACACGATTTGTATTTTACACTTAAATTAGGAATTTCATAGAATACTTAAAAACTCTATACGAATGATTTCCAGGCAATGACCAAATTGGCACTTCCTAGAATATTCTTTGAAAATTACAGTATTTATTGATAGTATATCCATTCCTACTGTTTCGTTAGGTGGGGTAAGGGGTAAGTGTAAATAATTCCGATACTGTAAGGAAGCAAACCAAAGAAATCACCATCATAAAATAAAAATTGCGTATTAAATGTAGGATACGTTATATTATTATAGTTAAGTTTGTTCATATCAAAACAAACAAAATATATGTTTTTATTGGCCTGCAAATGGGCATATTTCCGACACCTGAAATTTTTCTCTGTCCAAAATTCGGACAGTGAGTTGAGCATAAATTCGAGTTTTTAAATCCCACACATTAAGTACATGAATAAAACAATATTTTCAGATTACAAAACTCGTTTAATAACAAAATTAAATGATAACAAAACACTTAAAATTAGCTTAAATAGGAAGTCTAGACAAATGAACCATATTTAGTTATTTCGGTATTTCCTTAACTTGAAAGCAGCCTCTTTTGTAAATTTTTTTAGGTGGTTGTATCACCTCCATAATTGGATTTAATCATTTTATTTCATTTTTTTTTATTTTTTATTTAATTATGTGTAATAAGTGGAATCGTACCAAATTTCATTTTTTAATCTGGCCACTTCCACTCATTCTATTAATCAATATTGTCTCTTCCTCCATTCCAGTCACATTTCCCGGATAGCAATTATTTTCATAATTTGCTATCAAAAAGTCATCAAATTTCACTTTTCGTTTACTTTCTCAATACATACTTCACCGTCATCCTCGCTAGCATTAGGCTAGTGAGTTGAGCATAAATTCGAGTTTTTAAATCCCACACATTAAGTAGGTACATAAATAAAACAGTTTACAAAAGTCGTTTAATAACAAAATTAAATGAGAACAAAACACTTAAAATTAGCTTAAATAGGAAGTATAGACAAATGAACCATATTTATTTATTTCATTAACTTGAAAGCAGGTCTTTTGTTAATTTTTTTAGGTGGTTGTATCACCTCCATAATTGGAGTGTGTAATAAGTGGAATCGTACCAAATTTCATCTTTTTAATCTGACCAGTTCCAGTCCTGGTATTGATCAATATTGTTTCTTCCTCAATTCCAGTCACATTTCCCGGATAGTAATCATTTCCTCTAGCTTCAATCTTCTGAACTTCGGTATTTGTCTTTTTAAAATCAGTGCTGCTACTATTATAGTTTACTAAATCAGTCTCCCCCACTTCAATTATCACGTTATATATGTAGTATTTGTTGTTCTTTTTTCAAAACTAAGTCCAGTTTTATTGAAAATGCTTATTCAAACTTCATATATATTTTTATCCTCCATATCTCCATTCCACTCACCCCCTTTCTAAAATAAAACTTTTGAAGAGTAGTATTTTCAATGTGGTTTCCTATGTATCTTAGATGTTATTGTACAACTTCCAATTTTATTTCTGAGTTATTATTTGTCTTCAATATTTAGAACCTTTTGCATTACTTTCGTATAATCCACGTGAGACCCATCAAATACTGAATGAATTTTGGAATATTTTTTTTTAAATTCGTAACATCCTCAAAGGTTATTTTGAGAACGGGAGCAAAGATCTAAATAATCCTAGATCTAACGGTTGGAGAATGTGACTGCTGAGAGTAATGTGAGATTTATATCCATCCACATATAGCAATATAGGAAATTCAGTGTTGATAAACACTATCCAAGGATAAAAAAACATTCGATATATATACGAAGAATGACTCGGAAGTCATACAGCCACTGTCGGGTTTTCCAATACCGCAACCATTGGGAACTCGCATAACGATATGTTTGGGAATTCTGTCATATGACACATGACCATCGGATGATCAAAACACCCTTTGCATTACCTAAAAATATGTGCCTCGCCTTTATAAGCACATAACTGAAGCGAAACTTCTGAAAGATATATTAAGAATTTAGTCTCTATTTTTTTATTTTGACGGTTTTTTCTTCAACTTTTGCCCCTAGTTTTCGTCCAGGATCCTCATTTTACCCTCATTTCAGCCCTCTATCTATATTGGAACATGCTTCATTAAAGTGTTTCACTTTGATTTCCGTTTTATTTGATTTTCATTTTATCCTCGTTAAAGAAGATTCACTTCAAAATTATTCATTTTTAAGTTAGAACCATCATAAAATTATGTTAATAATTTACCTTACGAAAGACATTCTTTGTCATTCCCAGATTTTTCATAAACAGTTTTACTGCCTTTCTTTGCAAGGACACCATTGCCCTTAGTGCATTTTCACACATGCCGGATAAGATCATCCGGCATCGGATATCCGACCGCGAAGTACGTAACATTAAATGTACGCTTTCACCTGTTTGTCTGACAGTCGGAAGCCGGAAACGTGCTGGATAAACATCGGACGAAACCTCACCATCGTCCGATGACGGACGCCGGATATCCGGTGCTAGACACATCGAAGGGTACGAAAACAAATTAGAGCTTATACACCTCACCTACCCGATTTTTTGTCTCCGGCAGTCATCCGACAGACGCGAATCGCTCGAGACTCTCCGTAGTTCTCAATTGCTCTACACGCTGTGTTACGAAAATGGCGGAAAAATTTAATTAGACACCGAGCAGTTAAACTTGGTGGAGGCAGCTACTCAAGTACCTCGAGAACAACAGAATAATCAGCGATAATCAATACGGCTTTCGCAAAGAGAGATCGACAGGAGATATATTGGCCTATGTCACTCATGTAGAGCAATTGAGAACTACGGAGAGTCTCGAGCGATTGCGTTGGATATTTCAAAGGCATTCGACAGAGTTTGGCATGACGGACTGCTCAACAAACTGCCGTCCTTAGGACTGCCAGCCTCTCGCTGCAGCTGGCTTGCCAGTTTCCTAAAGAACCGATCTCTGCACGTTGCAGTTGATGGACACATCTCAGACACATTCACAATCAACGCGGGCGTGCCTCAGGGCGCAATACTTTCACCAACTCTGTTTCTCATCTATATTAATGACCTGCTGTTCGAAACGAATAATCCTGTTTATAGTTTTGCAGATGACAGTACCCTTGTCTCCCACTTTAGATCAGAAAAACCGTTACCAGCGACTGAGACTCTGAGACAGGAGCAGATTACAGCAATTAATCAAGACCTGGAGAAACTTCAAACTTGGAGCGACCGAAATTTGGTCCAGTTCAATGTAGCAAAGACCCAAGCAGCAACGTTTACTAAGAGGGCCAATACACTGGGCCCTGATATCAATATGGCAGGATCGACCATTTCTTCATCCTCGTCAATCGGACTGCTGGGTGTCTCGGTCAAAGCAGTATGTCCTTGCATGACCATGTTGCTGACATCGCAAAATCAGCCTCCCAGAAGCTTGGTGCGCTATTTCGCAACAAAAAACTCTATACACCGCAGCAGTTGCTGTTGCTGTACAAAGCGCAAATAAGACCGTGCTTAGAATATTGCTCACATACCTGGGGTGCCGCACCAAATCACACCCTAAAGCTGCTGGATTTCATTCAGAGGAAAGCTGTGCGTCTCGTCGGCGACCCGGAGTTGACCCGGAATCTGGATAGCCTGGAACACCGCAGACATGTGGCCGAGATGTCTGTTTACAGATACTTTCACGGCAGATGTTCCTAGGATTTGGCCCGCCTCATCCCGTCCCTGGCAACTCCTGTCAGAGAGTCACGACAGACGGCAAGAGGGCACCAGTTCGTCGTGCAACTGGAAACACCTAGAACATCGCTTTACAAGAGCTCCTTTTTCTGGCGCACTGCATCACTGTGGAACTCACTCCCAGGACATCTTTTTCCCACTAATTACAACCTAGAACTATTCAAGAACCGCGTCAATCAACATCTTCGCACACACACCGCTCGTCGAGCGCCATAGGATCTCCCTTTAGTGTGTGGGCAACTGCCATAAAAAAGAAAAAAAAAGGCTAGACCTGTCTTGTGGGACAAGACGCTAATTTATTGTGCATCTCATCATAGGAAGAAACTTACATACGAAAATAATTAAAACACTTCTCCTCCTTTTCTCGCAGATCTTCAAACAATGTATAAAAAGCTCTTAGCTGTTCTCTTTTTAAATTAATTGGATGCACCCCATAAATCCTTGGCTTTCTTTTTTATGGCGCATCCTGCGATATAGAACCATCCATGGTGGACGGATCAAACGATACTAACACTTTTCAATAATCAACAATATTCAAACCGGGTACTAATCGGAGATGTGTGAAAATTAGAAATAATCGAATATCAGATATGCGAGTCCGACATCGGATATCCGAGGTCGGATACCCGGCTTATTCAGCACGTTTCCGGCGTCCGACTGTCCGACAAACGTGTGAAAGCTTTCATATAATGTTACGTACCTCGTAATCGGATATCCGTAATCTGGATGATCTTATCCGGCATGTGCGAAAAGGCACTTATAGGGGGCGGAAAAAATAAGGATTCGTCTGCATTGAAGATCCTATTGAGTTACATACAAATATATTCGAAGCTATAAAATAATTCTGAACTTCATCAAAACAATTTTTTATGGCTGCTTCGGTGATAGTAGCGCGGAAAGCAGGAAGGTTTTCAGACATCCTCTGAGAAATTTGGGGATGCCTTAAGGAAACCCTCATACTAATGGCGCCCAGAACATCCATCATTAAATGTATTGGGTCATTTCAATTCATTATAAAAACTGTTCAATAATTGGTTTTTGTTGATGCGAATACCCATTTTTGCCATGTCTAAGGCCCAGTTGACTAAAATGTCTTCTTCTTGAGATGTCAATACAGTTGACACTTCACTTTTGCACTCCTCACGGTAGGTTCCTTAATTAATTAATGCTCTAAATATGCCCGAATATAATATGTTAAAAATGACACTAATTTGCACATTTTTTGTCTAGATTTGAGATGGAAATAATATAATATTTTGCCACCCAAATCGAGCGTACGAGATCCTGACTTTTTATAGCACGATTATAACACAAATGTGCAGGTTTTAAATTTTTTTGGTGAAAGGGGGGGGGGGGGGTATTCTAGCTAACATTTATATAACATATATGTTACAGTCACGCTATAAAAAGCAGTTTAGGGGAAGCTCGACATAAAATGCGCCCCGGCTCTGCAATTCATGTTATTATAACTTGCACTTAAATAGAATATATTTTTGTGGTAATGGAGGAAAGCCCAACAGTAATATTTTTACTTCAGTTTCAATATATTTCACAACCTGGTGGCCATTCGTGTGGGACTCTAGGTCTTCAGACCCCATGAATGCTGGTCATCTTTTTTTTAATGATGTCTAGTAGAATATAGGGGCTTGCAAATATCGAAGAATTAGTGCCGCCTTCGGCACTATACCCGCGGCAGCGCTTGAACGTCTTCTAAATCTGCCACCTCTCCAAATAGTACTTGCGAGGGAGACTGGATGGGCTACGTATAGATGTGGTATAGATTGACACAGGCGGTGATCAACAATCCACATGCGATCATCATGGTGCCCAAAAGGCTGAAAACGTTAATGATCCGGAGAGTATGTTGGGTTTACTATCAGAAGTTATGCCCACTAAAACTAACTATTACCATGCCTGTGACGTACTCCTAACAGAGAGGAACGAATGGGCAAAAAACTATCTGAGAACGACAGAGAATAGTTGGTTCACTGACGGCAAGACCAATGATAGTACGGGAGTCGCTGCGTGGAATAAAAATTGTAAGGTTGAGCTTAAATGCTCCCTAGACAAACATGCAGCTATTCTCAGGCTGAAGTTCAAGCCGTTGATATCACTGCACAGTGGCTCATCGATAGAAACTGGAAAGACAAGTCAATCAAAATATTCTCGGGCAGTTAAGCGGCTTTGAAAGCTCACCAAACTATGTAGATAAAATAAACTTACACTGATCTAGATACATGGACATACAGACTATGAAGGCAACGAAAGAGCTGATGCTATTGCGCAGCAGACGGCCCCAGCGGCCTTCATAGGGCCAGAACCAGTACTGGGATTAGCTTACAACACAGCTAAAGAATCCCTCTCCAGGTGGATATAACAGCAATTTTTAGACAAATGGAGCGAGTTACTGGGTCAAACTCATTCAGATGGCAGTGAACCTGCCATCAGGAGTGAGGACTAGACAACTTCTTTAACTTGGCCGCCAGCAGATTATACAGGCTGTAGTTGGCATGTACACTGGCCATTGTCGGCTAGGAAATCACATGAACAAGATAGGGCTTTCCGAAGAAACGGAATGCCGCTTATGCATGGAGCACGAAGAACAATTGAGCAGCAATGGAAAGAACCAGACAAACAGTGTTTGGAAATTCTCAAATTAAACTGTAGATTTGTAAACTATCCACCCCAGAACGCTAGTCGACTTCATGACAGAGATCGAGCCTCTGGCCCAGTGTAAACCACAGATGTGTGCCACAATAAACCAAGGGTCGCTGTGGAGGGCCCCATCTGGGCCCACTCACGTGTACGAATACGAATACATATATTATGGGAAGAACATTTCGAGACCCGCAAGGTATCACAATATATATATTAGCACTGGAAAAAATTGGCACTTAACTGTGGCTATATATTGTATAATATTGCATTTTAGTTGTTGCGGCTAGTATCTGGCACTTCTCGAAATAGCTGCTGCTACGCTTATGATGCCCGCGTCAGCAGGACGAGGACGTTGAAAGAAAATGGTATAATAATATTATGTCAATATACAATTATTCCAAATGATGCACCAAACTCTCTCCCTGTCAACAGCTATAATAAATTTTAAATATTTTTGAAGGCAACAATATGCTGTACAAATTCGAAGGACATATTACTGATAATATTCTAAAAATATATACATTTTCTGCCTTGATAAATACGCAAATATGGCATATGACGAAAATAGTAACGATACAAAGCCACAAAATGACGTCCGCTCTAATTTTAAGAAAAAACTCCTTTTATCACTGTTTATTTATCTTAGAAAGATTAATCGAAAGTTCAGTGCCACAAGTTAAGTGACTTTAAGCGAACCGTTTTCAGTTTTATCCACTTTACTTCTTTTAGAGCAATTAGCGTAAATATAGAGCTAGAAAAGGAAATGCGTTTGCGGTCGTTTAGTAATGCGAAGTTGATTGAATAATGATATAAATGCTTTCCTTCAAATTGAACATGAACATGCTTTATAAACAATAATAATGTCGATCCATCCGGGGGGACTTAGCTTTTACTAATATTAATACCGAATACCGTGTTTGTTTATATCCATTATGGCATTATGTTCGCTTTCTGGGTATATTTCCTCGAAAACATTTTACCTCTTTCAATTTATTCAAGATATTATAATAAATATAATTATTATTTATATTAGGGATAACATTGCTAAAAAACGATAATCTAAAGTGGTTCTGCTATTTTACGAATAAAAAATTATACAGAAAAATATTTTAGACGAATGTGTTAAGGTTGATAAAATTGTTCATAAAAGTGCAAAATGTATAGTCTAACCTGCGTCTTTTAGTGGAGGGGTTTCAGCTTTAAAAAACAGATTTTCTCAATAGTATTTCGGGTTAGTGTATTACAGGTCAAAAAGCTCAACATGCGGAAATTCCATTTAATGATATTGTTAGGATTCTAGTATTCTGGGGACTTTGAAATTGATGGGATGTTAATATGTATTGCCATCAGGAGTTTGATAATGATAATGTCGGGGTTTTAATATTGTCGGGCGTTTGTATCATCAGTACTTTATTTTTTTTAACTTGATATTTTTATATTGGCGGGATCTATAAAGTATAGGGATTTTATGATTGTAGACTTTATATATTCGAGATAATGATATTGTTAGGATCTTAATATCCTGGGGACTTTGATATTGTCGGGACATTAATAATATAATGTCTCTTTAAACTGAAGGTAATTACTCAATACTAAATAAAGATCCCACAGAACGTATTGAGAAGCAGATATACAATATGTTAAAAAAACACAAAAATCAGTTCAATGATATAGAAAGATTCAAACTGATACCACACAATAATCAAACACCTCATTTTTATGGAGTACCAAAAATACATATAAATCAAATATTCCTCTACGTCCAATAGTTAGCTGTATAAATTCACCAACACACCCCATTGCTAAATATCTACCTACTCAACATTCTTAATCCACTTGCAAACAACACTAGTTCAGATACAAGAAACTCACAACATTTTTTAGAAAAACTATCACAAATTAACTTAAATCCCAACAATATTCTGGTGAGTTTTGATGTTGTTAGTCTTTTTACCGATGCGAGATACCTGTTGATAAAACTTTAAATATTGTAAGAAACAAATTAGTAAATGATACTAACCTTGGTGAACGTACAAAACTTAATATTGACACAATACTCGAATTACATACTTTTTGCGTAAAAACTACATATTTTCAATACAATACGAATTACTATCAACAAAACAATGGTATGGCTATGGGTTCGCCTTTATCACCTTTATTAAGTAATATTTTTATGGAAAATTTGGAATTAAATTTTGTTGAAAATTATCAATATAAACCTTTAATTTGGTGGCGTTATATAGATGACATTTTTTCAATTTATCCATATAGCGAACATTTTCTTAACGATTTTCTAAATCATATTAACAACAAAGAACCTACAATCAAATTCACTATAGAAAGAGAAATTAATGAAAACTTTCATTTCTTGACAATTGTCAATATACAGAAAACCTACACATACAAACAGATATTTAAATTTTAAATCAAATCACCCAATACTTAATGGTCAAAAAGGGGGTCGAAAAAGTCTATATGATCCAATGAAAATAATTTGTAATAATCAAAATTTCTGTACTGAAATAGAATTTTTAGCCAGTGTTTTGATTAATAATAACTATCCTATTGATTTCATTGAAAAATATTTTATTGATTTTGAACAAACAAATATTAGACGAAATGAAAATAGACCTATTACGAACCTCTTTATTCCATATATTCCTGGTTTATCAGACAAAATAAAACGAATAGGTAATAAATTTAACATTCGTACTATCTTCAAAACAGAAAACACTCTTAGATCCAAACTAACAAAAACAAAACCACTCAATGAAAATGAAATCACTAAAAATTTTATCTATAAGATACAATGTGAATGCAATAAATTTTATATAGGCGAAACTTGTAGACCATTATCAAAACGTATAAAAGAACACCAAACTTATATTAAAAATACACAATTCCACAAATCACATATTTGTCAACAATATGCATTTGATAACAATCACAGAATACAATGGAACGCTTCAAGTATTTTGGCAAAGGAACCTTTATCTCAAAAACGTAAAATTAAAGAAAGTGCTTTAATTTTATTAAATAAAGATGTATGTGTTGCTTCAACTTCTGTTAGTTTTAACAGCACATGGATACCTTTGTTAAAAACTGAAGTTGACAAGGGACATTTAAAAATTAACTGAACCTTTTAAAAAAATCATTGAATTCTTGCTAAACACCTAACACAAATTTGTAAATATATATAACATTTCACAAACGTATCATTTATTTAATTACTATTACCTCATTATTACACTTACCTAAATAGACCACTAACCAGTAATTATACGATATGACATTAGTATTGTCATCTTGTCGAAGTCTATTCAAAACTTGACAAATTTTTGCGATAGCTTTTTACTGTTATTTGCATTTACTAACCATTTTCATTCTTAGATAATATGTTCGTTCTTGACGACGGGGACAGATTTGGTTCTAAAATATAACAGCCTCGTGTTGTGTTTCAAAAGTACTGTGGGATGAAAACTTCTTATAAATAATGATTCTTAATGGCTTTGTTTAATAAAATAACAATAAAAAGAGACACTACCTACGCCAATAAACGCATTCCTAATATTTCATATGGAGGTTAATATCAAAAATGCTTATTATAACTATGTATGTGTATTATTTAATGGAAATCCGTATATTAACTATAAACCAATTATATTATATAAAAACAGTAAATTATGTACTATTACAAAATTAATGTTTTTAATAATACATATGTTTTGCTTTACTGTATATTGTTAAAGGCAACCAAATAGTGTCCAAATAAAAAAAAATGTTAACGTGTAACATTTAAAATGGAATCATATCTTTATAAAAAACAAGATCTAGTTGCTATTAATTTGGCAGCATATTCATTAACAAATACTACCCAAACAAATATTTATTTATTATTATCGAAATTTTTCTTTCAATGTAGTTTTGGTTAGTATGGGTTAGTTTTGGTTAGTCTGGGTTGGTTTTGCTTAGTTTGGAATAGCGAAGAGAAGCGCACGTAGCTTGCTTGTGACTTACTTTGCTTACATAGGGTTAGTCTGTGTTAGTTTTGGTAAGTATGGGCTAGTTTTGGTTAGTCTGGGTTGGTTCTGTTTAGATTGGGTTAGCTTTGGTTAGTATGGGTTGGTTCTGGTCAGTCTGGGTTGGATTTGCTTAGTTTGGGATAGCGAAGATAAAAGCGCGCATGGCGCGCCTGTCTTTATACTTTGGTTAATTAGGGTTAGTCTGGGTTAGTTTTGGTTAGTATGGCTTAGCTTTGGTTAGCTTGGGTTAGTTTGGGTTAGTTTTGATTAATTTTGGTTAGTTTGGGTTAGCTTTGGTTAGGCTGGGTTGGTTTTGCTTAGTTTGGAATAGCGAAGAGACAAGCGCGCTTATTGTCTCTTAGTTTGGTTAATTAGTGTTAGTCCGGGTTAGCTTTGGTTAGTCTTGGTTAGTTTGGATTAGTCTGGGTTGGCTTTGGTTATTTTGGGTTAGCTGTGGTTGATTTACTGACAAGCGTGCGTAGCGCGCTTTTCTTTTAAAATTATTTAATTTTATGACAAATGTACTTGATCTAGGAGATTTACTGGGCAATGAACAAATTGGGTCAACTGTGTACCGTAAGTAAACTTTTATTACTTAGTTGGTTAATATGGGTTAGTTTGGGTTAGTTTACGTTAGTCTAGACTAGCTTTAATTACTTTGGGTTAGTTTGCATTAGTCTGAATTAATTTTGGTTAGTTTGGGTTTTAGTTAGTTTTCGCATTTAAATGTCACTCATTTCTGAAACTTCTTTTTAAATTTTTGGCGTCAAAAGTGCTTCACCCACAATTTTTTTTGCATTAATGTGTTCCATTTGATGCAATCTTTCCATTGAACCCAAAAAAATATTTAAAATCGACAGTGCTTACATGACACCAGCCCCAATATAGAACATCTACATTAATATTGCTATCCGGAGTTTGATAATGTCGTGATTTTAATATGGTCGGCGGTTTGTAATCAGTATTTTGATATTTTAGTTTTTTTTAATCTTCGTGTTTTCATATTGGCGGGATCTATAAAGCATAGTGATTTTATGATTGCATACTTTATATTTTCGAGATAATAATATTGTTAGGATTCTAATAACCTGGGAACTTTGATAATGTCGGGATTTTAATATTGTCGGGCCTTTGTATCATCAATATTTTGATATTTTTGTTTTTTTTTTTACTTAGTATTTTGATATTGGCGGGATGCATAAAGTGTAGGGATTTTATGATTGTAGACTTGATATTTTTGAGCTAGCGATATTGTTAGGCTTCTAGTATTCTGGGGACGTTGATATTGTCGGGTTGTTAATATTGCCATCAAGAGTTTGATGATGTCGGATTTTTAATATCGTATCTATAAAGTATAGAAAGCTTATGATTGGCAGACTTGATATTTTCGAGATTTTAATATTGATATTGTCGGGATGCTAATAGTGTAGGGAGTTTAACATTGTCGTAGACTTGATATTAACGGTATTTTAATTAGTCGGGGGGTTTTGATTTGTCCGAATGTTGATATAGTTCTTATTTTAATATTGTTAGAATTTGTAATCGAAGGATTTTAATATAATCATGAATCTAAGATTGCCGGTATTTTGTAGGTATTTTGATACAGTCAGAATTTTAATACCATGGGGATTTTGATACTGTCGAGATTGAGGTGCTGATAGTGTCGGTATTTTGAAATTGTTTAGATTTTTATATAATTAACTTGAATTGTTCGGATCTTGATATACTCAGTCGGAATTTTAATACTGTGCTGATTTAGACATTATCTAAATCATGCACTATCAACATGGGATGTTGATTGTACAGGCATTTCGATGCTTTCTATATTTTGATATAGGAATTCACATTGTAGGTATTTTGATATAGTTAAAAGCTTAATATTATGAGGATTATGGTATCGGGATTTTAGTATTTTTAAGATTTTGATATTAACGGCATTTTGATTAGTCGAGGTTTTGATTAGGTAGTCGAGGTTTTAATAGCGCCGAAATTTTTATAATGTTGATATTTTAATATTGGCGTTACATCTTTTAGTCGGGATTTTGATTTGTCTAGCTTTGTATCGCCGGATTTTGGAACTATTGGGTATTTGATATTGTTCTAATTTATTATGTCAGGATTTTCATATATCTAGTAAGAATTCTATAATATGCGTTATTTTTATATTATTTTAATTTATAATCGGGATTTTAATATCTTAGAGACTTTTATATTATCAGATTTTGACATTGCCTTGATTTGCTAGAGAGGGAATTCAAAAATGGATTAGAGAGTTAATATTGTTGGAAATTACCTTGTAGGGATTTTGAATGCTGATATAATAGAGATTTTAAAACCGTGAAAATGTTGATATTGTCGATATTTTATTTTGCCGGCGTAGGTGTATAGGCAGTTCGATACAGTCAGCAGTCAGAATTCTACTATTGCCGTTTTTTGTATTGGTGGCATTTACACTAGACGGAGATTTTGATTTGTCGAACAACATTGACGAATTTTTTTTTAACGGTATATGTAGTGTAAATTTTAAAATAAAGTGGGAATTTGGAGCATCAGGATTTTGATATAGTGTGCATTTTATTGCCTAAGTCTTGACTACCTGGATCTGGGAGTAGACCCATTATAAGCTACCGTAGCAGTGGCAGTCGAGTAATAGAGCCTCTCAAAGTTTCCAAAACTATGACTAAGGATAGGTATATTGCCTCTCTCCGCAATATGCATTTAATTAATTCAAATAAAAAATAATTCGGTAAAGAAACCCCTAGTATTTTCCCAACACGTTTTATGGGTTAATGAACACAATACTTTACAGATACAACATATAGGGATAGCCAGATCAATACTGTTGCGTGCTAAGCATATGTCTAAAATATCTGTTAGTAGATTGGCCGAACATTCTCGAGTACAGGCAAACAATGAACTGTTGTAATAAGTGTTCTTCCAGATAATTATCAATATAGTTATCACACAGGAATCAGAATCTGAAAGCAACAGCACTAGGTAGTTGTAATACGAATTCTCATAAGAGTTGGGTCATAACAAAGTATATATAGCAAAAAGTTTAGGTCCGCTGCTGTTGATAGCATAAATAGTTTTAGAAGGTAGAAAGCCTCTAACAGTTGATGATGGTAGTTTAAATATGAAGAAACGTCGGACACACTAACTCTTCATCATGCAGTAAATTGAAATTAATAGAGAGCACGAGTAATCTCCCAAAAACATTTGGACAGCTTAGCAAAAGCATGGAGATTGATCACTTTTGTTACATTCATTCAGTTCATTGATTTTACCATAATAAGCTAAAGTTTTTAATCTAGTTTTTGGGATTAGAGGGATAACAGAATATTATTTCTTGTGGAGGGGCTGTCTCACCCAGGTTATTGTTTGAATGATTTTTGCTGGATAGTTGGTCGAATATCTTCATGAAACTTAAATTTTCATTGATAAGTAAGTGTCATCGCTTATCACTTCGAACTATGGAGCGTTGCCAAACTCCGCGAAAATTCTTGATTGTGCAGAGAAAGATGCATATGAGGCAAACAGATTAGCAGCAAACTCAATTTAATACATTGTGCTCATAAAGGCCCCTTGCGGGAAAGTTTTGGGGTAGTTTTGACTTTCCCCATTCTTTATGTTTTTTTGGGGTGCTGAATCAGAACCTGAGGTTTGCTAATAAAATTTCCTGACGCAACATTGGAAAAAAAATGCAGAAAGGGCCTAGTTTTTCGGAAAAGGACTTCTATTCAAAATGAAAGTACATATAATTTTCTATGAACTACATTCTTTATTTTTTATTTGGGCTCAACCGCTAGTTGAAATTTGTCGTATTTTATTTGTCTCCCCAAAAACCCACCTTTTTTACTTCAAAACTCTAATTTATTATTAAAAGATCATTTAGTAAAGTCTTCCTAGTTTTAAGTTACTAAACACAATGTAGCCTACCATCTCTAGTTCGAAAAAAAGGATTTCCATAATCACATTGCATTTAAATTTTGGGCAAACATAATTCCGTCTTGTACTGTAACGTTCTAATTGTATTTGAATATTAGATCGCGATTTTCTCTGTGTATTTGTTAAATTGTGGTATCTATTGTCCCAACCTTATTACTACGAGTGCAGTTTGGTACTCCGACCCGTTTGTTAACAAGCGACTTCCGAAGATGCGCATGAAAATAGAATATATCGAGGGAAGTTAAAATTGACGCTCTCTTCTCGTTTGGAGTTACCTCCGAGAAGGTACCTTATATGGAAATTAAGTTTTTAACTGCTGGTTAATGATTGCCAGTACTGGCTATGCTGTTGTGAAACATCGTGTGAAAAGCAGTGTGATAACCCTTTTATTTTAAAAGGTAGGTTCGGCCCATGTGCTTTTTAGTAGCATGGCTAAAAAAAAATCGTTTGCCATTTCACCAGGGTCTTTCCGAGGGACCAATGCCCATTTGCTTGGGGCCTTCCTTATCTCAGTAGGAGCCCAGCCATCTTCTCCAGCTTGGACTAGACAGAGAGTTTCGTGTAGCCTGGTTATCTCGAGTGGTACCTTTGCCTAGGTCTTCCAATTACCGAGGACAACACACATCGTTAAGTCTGGTAGGATCAATTTCAATTAATAACAAATCAGCACGGCTAATATGTTGAGCTTTGTTCTTGATTTATCATGCTACTACCTTTAATTTTTCAAGTGAAAAGATTTAATATAACTTTCCGAGAAGCACATACTGGAAATATTACTTCCGGAGATACTGAGTTTTAGTCCGCTAAACCTATTTAGTGATTTTAATAAGAGACAGTCCGCTAATATACTGTAATTCTTTTACCGTTTCCTCTCTTGGTATTATATAAATTTATACGGTACAATTAGGGCGGTTATGCCATTTATATTAAGTTAATTTTATATCTAGCAAATCCCCTTTAGTTTAGCGTTTTTGAGGACATTTTATAGATCTTCTAGAAACCAGCTGCCA
Source organism: Pissodes strobi (assembly GCA_016904865.1). Lineage (NCBI taxonomy): Eukaryota > Metazoa > Arthropoda > Insecta > Coleoptera > Curculionidae > Pissodes > Pissodes strobi. The sequence continues at coordinate 32,733 of JAEQML010048218.1, read as the reverse complement.
AAGGGGTAAGTAAGAGTGGTTTAGCAAATATTTATTGCCTAATATTTGCAGAAAAATGTTATTATATTATGTAAGCAATAGTAACTAAGTAATGTTAAATTTTCTTTAGAGATAATGCATCTCACAGAACAGTATTAAATTTTCTTTGATAATAATTCATCTACTGGCATTACTATTAAAACAATAAAATTCATCTAATTGAATAACATTATGTTTTTCATTAAGACCTAATTATAGTAATTAATATAATAATAATTGGAATAGTGTTTACAACCAGTGATACTGATAAGTCAACGGCAATGATTTTCTAAGGCATTTTAAAAAAAATAGTAACATCAGTCGATAGTATTATTTCCTTAATTCTGAAAAGGTATATTGTTATGCATGCGCAGTTAGTTTTAATAAACTGTTGTTTGTATTCCTGGTGTTTATTTTGGAAACTGTATTTAGGCTATAATTCAATCTCATTCTATTTTTTTACGCTCTTTCACCGGGTATTTTTTCTAAATTTTATTATCCAATTTTCCGATAGATAGAATTTCTAATAAATTTCTTGCAGTAAAAATTTAGTGGCGCCCGCTCTAACTGCCATAAACTTTAACCCACGCCTTTAAAAAGAACAAAACTACAAACGGCTGAGTGAGTGAGGAAAATGTACAGCTGAATGAGCGGTAAGCGAATAAAGCTGCTTACAGTACGTCTTTCAATTTTATTCATTTTCTTTTGGCCTTCCGAAATGATTTTATAATTGTAACGGTTTAAATCCTCAAATGGCACCACGGCCAGACATCTGCAGATATTTGCAGTAGTTATGTTTCTATGTAGGTATAGTTAAACTACAAGTGGAATCATGCGGTCATTTTCGATGGCTACCCCCCTGACGAAGCTCGTGAAAGCACCAAGCGAACAAAGCGATTGAGAAGAGCGCAAAGAAAACACTTTGCTGCAATATAATTTATTCTATCGATAGTGTCCATTGTTGTCCAGAGTTTTCTTGCAAATTGCAGCATTGCCGCACTACCTCCCCCTGAAGCTACTGCATGAGAACATTCATTGAGAGTTTATTTTCAGACGCAGCAGCGGTTATTTGGACAAACCATATTCAATGAGCAACAAGGAGACCCGAACGGGTAGGCGTGAAAAAAAAGTGGTCTTGTGTCTGTTGCAACCACGTCCAAACCAGCACCGGACTCAGTACTTGTAAATGTAAGAAAGGCTGCCAGCGAAATTGTGAATGTAGGAAGATAGGCAGGCCTTTATTGCTCTTCAATATGCACAATATGGAATGGGTTGTGTGATAACGTCGAGCCCTCGGATGACAGCGTGAAGGTACACGAAGACGGGGCCTAAGAAAGAGACCAAGAACTGCCTGAAGAAGAACGCTCACACGATGTGAAAGGTGGGACTAATAGCAAAATCACAAGTTAATATTTTTTTACGGTCTTTCTTATTTGCAAGCTCAATGTTCGGTCTCTCTTGTTTACAAGCTCAATTCCATTTTATGGAGTATCACAGTGCACGCGATTGAAGTGAAAACTTCTATATTGCGGTTGTTATTCTAGAGGGTTCGGAGTTTTTTTATTAATTTCCATGTGCTCATAGTCAAAGGTTATTCTTTTTATGTGGTTGCCTATATTAAGTTGTGCTTTTATTGAATAAATCGTGACGGGACGCGGCAAACCGTTATCTGACATGACGTGACGCGGCCTTGAAAAATCACTCTCATGAAACCAAATAAGTCTTTACTTTAAAAAGTGGGTTTATGTGGAGATAGATAAAACACGTCACTTTTCAACTAGCGCTTGAGCCCGAATAGTACGTCGAAAAAAATATAAAGAAAGAAATTTCAAGAAAATTTTATGTAGCTTCATTTTGAATAGAAGTGATTTTCCGAAAAAAATGATGATTTTCGAGTTACCTTTTTTGTATTTTTTTCAATTTTGCGTCACGAAATTTTGTGAGCAAACCTCAGACTCGGATATAGCACACCAAAAGCCATAAAGAATACAGAAATTACCCAAAAACTTTCCCACCAAAATACTATTTTACTGCAGTAATTCTCAAAAATATGAACCTATTATCTGACACAATTTCATTTAATGAAAGAAACTCACCGAATAGCAATATTTCTGGGGTTTATTTTAGTGCTGGCAAAAACCGTGAAAAGTTGAAACCGGTTATTCGGTTTTTTTAAAAAACGGTTTCGGATAAAACCGGGTATTCGAATAATAGTGAAAACCGGGTATCCGGAGAACCGGTTAACCGGTTAATCGGATAGACGGTAAATCGGATAACCGGTTAATCGGTTAATACACAGTCATCATCATAATTTATAATTTGTTCTTAAGCATATTTCCATTAGTTCAGTTTTCCTGCCGATACTAAGGAAAATACTGCCCGCGGAGGGCACAATCATTAAATTCTATTGAACCAAATTTATTCCATTTTTTGGTCGTTATGGAAATAAACCCGAAGGTAATAATTAAATTAAAAATATTGTTTATTACAAATTACAATGGATATAGATTCTGAGCAGAAAAAATATTACAATTTTTTAAAACTTAAATAATTATAAAGGTATTCTATTATATTATTTTTCAATCGCCCTCTAAAAGCATTTCCAAATTTAATCACCGTCCAGTAGGTATGTGGTATGTTACGATTCCAAATACCCAGTTTTTACTTTACTTTCTATCTTTTTTACCATTACTTGAGAACCCGATGGCCCAGTGCCATGTAACTAGATAACCGAGAAACCGGCTATTCGGTTAATCGATTAATCGGTTAAACGAGAAATCGGGTAATCGGTTAACCGAGTATCCGGTTAACCGGTTTCGGTTTTTTGAAAAACCGGGGATAATCCGAAACCGGTTAACCGACTATCCGAAAAACCGTCTTCGGTTGCCAGCACTAGTTTATTTGCCTAGAAGCAGATTCTGAGGAATTATCGAAGTGGACTATAAATACTTTCACTGCATTTTATAACCACTGTACTTGGTTATATAATATTATATTAAGATACTAGTTTTAAAAGACCATATTTTATCGCACGAGCACGAAATTAGGAAACGACCCGCTTGCGGGGAGTTTCCTATCGTGCGAGTGCGCGAAATGTCTTTTAAAACGTGTATTTTATACTATTTTTTCTATTTTGCACGTTTTTTAATGAAAAACAGTAATTTATTCAAGTCGCGATCAAAAGTTGGACGGCCATCTTGTCACTTTTGACTTGTAAGAAATCCCATTCAAAACGGTGCGGTGTCGAAATTTTTGCTAGTGAGTTTTGACATTGAACAATTTTGTTAATATCATAGCAAGCAGTCAGCAAAAATAGTGTCGAAAAGAGCTTCTTTTGGACACTATTTTGGGTATCGAAAAGACTTCTTTATGATACCAAAATAGAAAAAATGTATTCTGCCAGAGAATACACATTTCCCATTAATTACTTTAATTTAACAAATAATATTATATTACTATGATCTTAATATTTCATATTCCTATTATTGAATTACAAGAAGTGAGAATATTTATTACTGCCTGGTCTGCAATTCGAACACTCTCGATGAGTGTGGCTTTAGGGTTTAAATCATATATATATATGAATATCCATTAAGAAAAGGTTTAAAATCGCTACTCTAATATAATTCCACCTAAAAATAGGTCCGATCAGTCTACCGGTCCATTGGCATGGCAAACAACCAAATAAAAGTAACCAAGAAGAGACAATAGCTGTCATCGCACAGTATGCGTTTTGTTATTATTACAATCATTAGCATTAGCTCGAAGAAAAATGCTTGACAGTTCTGTAATTGGTTTTCTTAGTTTTCTTATTAGGCGCTTTTTTCTCGCATATTGTTATGAGGCACTGACAGGTCAATGCATCGACTGATTGCATAAGAGGTATAGTTGGTGTGTCATTGTTGTGTTGTGTAATTCGTGAATTATATATGAATAATGATGTATTCATGGTTGTCATATGCATATGAATTTTTGAGAAACATCTGGATACCTGTGGGAATATTTTTTCGATAGGCAACTCTTTTCTAAAAAAGCGGGAAATGCTTAGTTTCAATAAACTGATAAATTAGTAAGCCTTGTAAACAAGTAGTGCAATCCTTGACCCTCTAAACTAAATTACATGCAGAAAATGTAATGTTTTAGGCATAACCGTCTCCTCGCTTCCTGAGAGAGACTTTCAAGGGAAAATATAGACAAGCAGATAAGTTATGTATAAATTATAAGTAATTTACTTGGCGATGCTTTACTTTAGTCTATTCTGCCCCTATAGAAAACAGATACACTTTGATAGAGACGGTGATCAATGCCTGTCTAAAAGGCAGCATATTTCGCAATTTAACTTTTTCCTTAAGTGACAAAATTGAGCTTTTCAATTATTTCTGGAACCTGGTACATTTTAGAAGAAAATGTGTAGAATATTTTTCGGAGTATTTTTTGTTTTGTTTTAAAATACAGACACACCTAAGTTGGATACGAGTTCACCACAACTATGCCACTGGTTGTAGCCATGAGCTACAAGTTATATAAGTTTATTCAGGTTATTTTACTACTAATGGTTTTCTAAATTTTGAAGCTGAAACAATGTTATTCTAGTAATATGTTCCCAGGAATTTTTTTTCTTGGCAACTTTTAACATTTTCGTCGCCGCGCCGAATTCCGAATTTGATTACTATGGGTCAAAGGTATAGATAGTAGAATAAACATTGTACTGTTTATTTTATGCAGCAACTTCACTGCTTAGGCCAGAATTCTATGTGGTGGCAACTAGTGCTAGAGCAGCAGAGTATATTCCCCATACAAAGTCAATGGAAAATTTAACAGAAATGATACACCACGGCTTTAGGTAAAAAGCTCCGCTGTACATTAATATTAGGCTTATGTATTAACAAGGCTATACAATAATATTACACTGGGGGCCAGATTGTTGGAAACATCCTATGTCTTTTATAGTCCCATCTGGAGAGCTTGAGAGGGAGGACAAACATTGATATCATGTGATAAAAAAATAAAAAAAAAATGCTGATATTGCTCTTATTAATGCCATTGATGATAATATTACTCGTGCTTGTGACAGGAAACTTTTTAGCGTCTTAATATTTCTGGATTTTTCTAAAGTAAATGATAAATTATTAACTTTTAAATTAAAATATTACTATTTTTCTCTTCAGGCATGTCAACTTGTTATATGTTCTGAGAGCAATTCTCCACTCCAATAGAAGTGGAATGGATTTGTAAGTAAAATATTTAATAGTCCCGAATATAAGGGACACTAGGAGAACGACTTGCCCCAAGGAGCAATATTCATTCTATAAATGTAAGATTCGGACATAAACTGACAACGCCGCATCATCAGAGTGCTTTGTTTCAGAGGTCTTTTACCTTTAGTGCAATTCGTCTTAACAATTATCTGCCGAATAACTTAATTCATTAAATATTAACCAATTTAAAAGAAAGTACAAAGATTATTTCATTGATATAATTTTTTTCTCTATCTTCATTTTGTTTATGTATTTGTGTTCAGTCGTTTCTTTTTGTTAATTCTGGTCAATTTAGTTTTTTTGGTTTTTAGTTTTTTTTTCAACTGATTTGATCTTTCACTTTATACAGGTTGTCCTTTGGTAATTGTTTTTTTCTTTATGAAGAAAATCGAACGCAGGCAACTAGTGCCCAGTTTACTTATTAGAATAAGTTGAGGGCTTAAGGTGGTTTCAGTAGAGTAGCTATTAAAAGCTAGAATATATGCATTATTATTTTTTTTGTTTAATACAGGGTATTTATTATTAATATCATTATTATAATATGCCATTCACTAAGAATTCTGATTTACTGTTAATGTAGGTGTTTTAGTTTATTTGAAGGGTATATTAATTTAAACCGTGACTACAAGGTGGGGAAATGAAAATATATGGAATATACCGATGAATACAGAGAAATATTCTACACATGTCAGCGTTTGTGGAAATTAAATTGGTCTTGAACGTTCTTCTACGAATAATTTGTAGGTAATTTTTGCAATTGCAGTAAAATTTGGATCAACTTTTGTTTGATGTAATAATAATAATAATAATAATAATAGTAATAATAATAATAATAATAATAAGGAGTAAGGTCTCATAGGCTGGAAGCTTGCGTTCGATCAATCATGCCTCGATATCGAATCCATGCTCGGGATGATCCAGAAAACCAAACACACCCGCAATGTATTGACACTTTAAAACAAAAATTATCTGTGTTTTCAGGGCGTTAAAGAGGTACAAATCGAGTAATAACAGTTGGAAAAAGTTGGTTAAAGCAGGCTGGACTGTGGGGGAGCACGGGACCTCCCAGGAATAGGACCAAATGCCTTTCTTCAAATATATAAGACTGATGCTAACATTGTTAACTTTTAAAGGAATGCCATGACATCTTGGCAAACGAAAATATAGGTATCTTAATGAAGCAGGGGTTACCACCGAAAACATATACCAATAAAACGAGGTATATTTCAAGGAGACGCCCTTAGCCCGCTATGGTTTTGTATTGCGATAAACCCTCTATCCCACCAGCTGAATTCTACTTCCTATGGATACAATATCAAAAGCAACAACGAAGCAGGAGATAAAGTCAATCATTTGCTCTATATGGATGACCTAAAACTTATGGGAGCTACCAAAAATCAGCTAGAGCAAATGTTGAAGATTGTAGAACAATTCTTCATGGATATTGCAATGCAGTTTGGACTGGAAAAGTGCCGTACAGTGAACGTCGTACGAGGTAAATTAGAGCAAATGTTGATGATTGTAAAACAATTCTTCATGGATACCTATTGGAATGCAGCTTGGACTGGAAAAGTGCCGTACAGTGAAAATCGTACGAGGTAAAGTATGTACAGGTCACTTTGAACTTAGGTACGGTCAGAACATCGAGGCAATGAAGGGAAATGAATTTTGCAAGAACCTCAGAATGAAACATGCAATGCGCATAGCACATGGCGCAATGGAGGCTGAATTAATAGAATAATTTACTAGAAGGCTAAAACGTTTGGCACAAACTCAGCTTAACAGCAAGAATCTCTGCAATGCTATCAATACTTATGCCGTCTCAGTTCTTGGATACTCGTTTGGATAGCCAGCGGGAAACAATAACCTTACTTACAAGAGCACACAAACACCATCCGAGGAGCGCAGTGGAGCAAACAACCTTGCAAGACATCTAGGTTGAAGAGGTCTTGCGGATCTACGTAAACAATTGGATCGGCAAATAAATAATTTGCGCAATTATTTTCACAGGAAAGCGAATTCCTCAGAAGTTCATAGGGCAGTTCGTAACGCAGATGACTCTACACCACTGCTTTAAAAATGACACCAGGTTCAAGACATACCGACCTTGAGAAAATACGAATATGAAAGGAAATGGTATGGTATGGCAGGCATGCGAATGAGGCTACTCAGGATTACGTCGACAATACAGCGTGGAACTATTGGTTAGTTTCAGGACAAATGTGTCCCGAAACCGAGGGGCTCCTGTTGGCTATTCAAGATAAAGTGATTTCTACCAGAAACTATCTCAAGTACATAATTGAAGGTACTTCGGTGGCGGATGATCGATGTCGATACGGCTGTCAAACCACTGAGACCATCCAGCATATTACAGGAGCATGCCAAACGTTCGCAGCAACAGAATATAAAGTCAGGCACGATGCAGTTGCGAAGATAATCCATCAGGAACTAGCAGACAAGCTGTTGCTACTGCAGACGGAAAAGGTAAGTTACTATAAATACACTCCCGAATCTGTTTTAGAAAGTAACAAACATAAGATCTACTGGAACCGCACTATGCTTACTGACCAGACGGCGACCCACAATAGACCGGACATCATTCTCGTAGATAAGCGGGCCAAGGAAGCTACGCTGATCGACATCGCCATACCCAACAACAACAATTTGCAGGTCAAGCACGCCGAAAAGATCGCCAAATATCGAGATTTACAAGAGAAAATCCGGCAACAATGGGGAATGGAGAGAGTAAGAACGGTGCCAATCATTGTGTCATCAACAGGACTCATTCCAAAGAACCTGTTAATAAACATCAAGGAACTAGGATTGAGCGAACATATCTTCAAATTGAAGCAGAAAGCAGTACTTCTCGCAACAGACCGAGCCGTCTCAAAATTTGTAGGAAATCCGTAGATGCCACCAAGGACCCGATAACATGGAAAGGGTTCCCTCAGAGCCTAATCCTTTTGATATCAGAGATATCTGGGATAAGTGAATGTTCCCCTTAGAGGGAGTGCAAATGCCGAAAGGCAAAATCAATAATAATAATAATAATAATAATAATAATAATAATAATAATAATAATAATAATAATAATAATATTAGCTACCCTGTACGGGTCCCAGTTACCTAGCAATATGGTGAAGATGCCTTATATCCTGCGTTAAAGAGGACATCCATGAAAATGGTACAAAAAAGGAGCCTCGGAAATCTGCCGCTGCCTGGGAATCGCCAAGCTGCTCTTGGAGTCTTTGCTGAGAGTAACATCATGCGGGATAGTGGCAATAGAACTTTGAACAGGTGGACTTGTTCTGTCCATAAAAATGCTACAGCAGCAACAGAACCTACTTCAGAGAACAGGTTTTTGATGTGTAAACATCTTACGCGGCTGTATGTGGGTAAATCTCGGCAAATGGAACGCATATGTGTAAACAAATGTAACATCATAATCATGCGCAGTTATTAGGTTCTATCTAACTCCAGAATATAGGCAACCAATTTCAAATAAGTGGTGGCCTATATTCAGGCGTCATGCGGCCTAAGGTGGCATTAGATTTTCATGTGGATGATGTTTACACATCACTGCATCAGTGTCTCGAGTACTAGAAGACTCGCTCAATTTTTTACAAGATCAGATATTGTTGGCGATGGGAGTTGCCTTGTTAGAGCAGACATAATACTTATATGCCACCAAAATCATCACAACCAACTAAGAGAAGACTCACTGAAATACAAAAGGTATAACTGGTCAGAGCTTCAAGACCATGCGCTAATCGAAGACAATAATATGCGAAACATTGAGATGTACCATGCCCTTATGAAAAAAACGACCACATATAGAACAAGTCTTGAGATACTTGATCTCTCCCTCTGAACTTCAATAGCTCAATTTTCACATCTACTACAAACAGAGAGTGCGATTAAGGAAAATACCTCTGAACGGCAAAGCAACAATGATAAATAAAAGAAAACATACCCGGACAATTTACTTACTACTGATTGGCAATCCTGAAGCAGGACACTTTCTATTGCTCACATCACAAATGAAAGATATCGATGAACCTAAAATCAATCATCAAAAAACTTTGGAATAGTTATTACCAACAACTAAACAAATTATTAAATAACTATTACCAATAACTTGAAGCCACGGCAATGGGCAACTGTTTACCGCCGTTCTTAGCTAACCTTTTCATGAGTGAATTTGAAAATGAAATCAGTCAAGAGTTCGAATATTTTCCAAGGGTATGGTACAGGTAAGTGGATGACATTTTCGCGATTTTCGACACAAAAACCGCTAATATCGAAGATTTTGTAACCAAACTAAATAACCGTTTCCCCACCATTAAATTTACTTATGAAGTCGAGAACAATGGCAAACTTCCATTTTTGGATACTTTAGTGATTAGGAACGATAATACCACACTAGAATTTGATATTTATAGAAAAAGTACTGCCACTAACCGATATATTCCTAATGACTCCTTCCACTGCGACCAACACAAATTGGCCAGCTTACATTTTTTGGTACACCGTATGGTTAACTTTCCTCTCAGCAGAGAAAGATTTAATAATGAAAAGGAGACAATTAAGAATATAGCGAAAGTTAATGGTTTCAATACTAACTTAATAAATAGACTAATTAATAGGCATTTGTTTAGAAAGACCATTCGTGATTCCATTTCTTTCGTCAATCAGGATGAAAATACGAAATATGTCTCGATACCATATAATCCTCAGTATACTAGAGGACTTCAAAAAGTATTCAAGGAAGTAGGTTTAAAATTAGTATACCAAACTCAATTCAACATTAAGAAATTATTAGGTGGTCCAAAGGACAAAATTGAGATATTAGAAAGAAGTGGAATATATGAAATTGGATGCATGGATTGTAACCAAAAATATGTTGGGCAAACTAGAAGATCTATACAAACGGGATTCAAGGAACACATAGCTCATTTAAAGTATGGTAGAACAGAAAAATCAAGTGTTGCCGAGCATGCTTTTGATAACAATCATAGAATAACAATTAATAATTTAAAGTTAATTCATAATATTATTAGACGCATATGAAAGTATGGAAATTATTAAATGTAAGAATAGTTTAAATAGAGATAGAGGGCCTTTTCCGTATAGTCCATTGTATTGGTTGATCAAGTGTGACTAGTGGGATTCCAGGATTGGTTCCTTTGGTTCCGCTTGATTAAGCAAACATTTAGTATAAAAGCCAGTTAGGTAGAGTTTTAAATTTAGTTTTAATCAACTTCTGATGATGCTAACATGGTTAGCGAAACGCGCGTCGAGTGCAATAATTCTGTTTCGGTATTGTGGATAAAACTCCGTTTTAGTAATAATTCTATAAATCTGTTTATTATGGAATAGCTAAAAAAGTACTTAAACTTTAAACGCTTATATTCTCATCAAATTTAAATCAATCTATTACATTTTTTGATTAGGTAGATTTACTCTTAGACTACTTAGTACAAAGTGATTTGCCTCATTTTAACCCTGTTTTATACAGGGTGATGTCAAAAATATCAAGGCATGTAAATCATCTCCTTTTTAAATTGGTGTCTAAAAAATTCAAAGCAATAAAAATATAATTTTATTAGCGTGTTGGTTACAGGTTTCTGTTAGGTAGTTCCAGTATTAATTACAGCGCAGTGCCGTTCGTGTTACTTAAAAAAAAATAAGATTTCAAAAATCGTTATATTGCCTATTAATTATGAACTGAAAACTCTTCGTTGCTATAGTGATTTTCCTTACTATATTAGTTAGGTATATTATACGAGTTATAGAGCAGTACCACGGCACATATAACAACGTGGCAGCACCGTTTCTATTAATCAAAAAATACAAACATCGTGATGTAACCAATTATGGATTATGGAATAGGTAATAACAACAAAAATAACAATTTAAAAAACGAAACGAACAATTTAATTGGACGGTAAAAATAATAATAACGTGTATTTCCCCCAATAGCACTTATGACTGCTTGACACCAATTTGGCATACTCAATATTAAATTTAGTACGCTCCCTAAGCGATTTTCTTTCCTAGGCAACCGATTGTCAATTTGTCAAAGTTATAAATTTATTGACAACTTTTATTAATTTATTTTTTTTTATCTCCTCGAATAGGTTGCCTTAACTACCTGTACTTTAAACGCTTGAAATAACTCTTAAGTAGGTACGTCCATAATTGGCCGCATCACGATATTTGCATTTTTTTATTAACACGTACAGCACTGTGCTGTAACTGGTACAGTATGTACCAACTAAGATAGCAAGGAAAATCACTATAGCAACAAAGCGTTATCAGTTCATACTTACCTAATTGCCAATATTACTATTTTTTTAAGCAACACGAACGGCACTACGCTGTAATTAGTACAGCAACTACCTAACTGAAACCTGTAACCAAGACGCTAATAAAATTAATTTTTCATTGCTTTACGTTTCTTAAATACCAATTTTAAAATGAGATGATTTTACATGCCTTGATATTTTCGACATCACCCTGTAAAACAGAGTTAAAACATGGCAAACCACTTTGTACTAAGTAATCCAAGAGTAAATCTACCTAATAATAAAAAAATGGAATAGATTGATCAAAAATTGATGAAAATACAAGCGTCTAAAATTTTATAACTTCTTTAGCTATTCCATAATAAAGGGACGTAGTGTATTTAGCATTACCTAATTATCTACCAAAGTACTAGAGCAATTTATTAACATACGCACACGTTCACGCGTCCCGATTTTACGTCACAGATCGTCATAGAACACGTTGTATTCTATTTTGTTTACGCTGTTCCTATGGCAACGGCTTTTTTCAGTGCCGCATGCCGCCTGGAAACTGGAAAGGCCAAAGATATTTGGGAAAGGCCGATCGGGGCACCTTCTCAGTGTGTCCACTTGTCGATATCCCAGAGAATCCCTTTGATCTGTGATTTTCACTGCTTGTCTCATTTGTTTTGATTAAAATTTTGCGATTAAAGAAATAATATAGTGACGATGCTGGCGCGTTTCTTTTAATCAAACTTAGGTACACATTAGTTAAAATGTGTTCTATGATAAAATAAGAACTAAGTACGTGATTCCGAATAATTTGAACCATTTTATGTCTCAGTGTCAAGCAATTGGGGAGGCCTACTTCTGGCTACGGCTCATGCGACAATATTCCCATTCATAAAAAAAGATTCACTTTACACACTTATTGCATAAATAACTATAGTGGGAAACTATTAAAATATTTTATATATTTATATTTAAAAGCGAAATAGCTATATGCTTATTACAATTACATAATTAGAATGTTTAATTGAAATCTTTTTGTCTATGGAAAAACTGGTCTGATTTATGTAAATAACATTCATCTTCATGTGTACGTTTTTCCTATATTCTTCCTATTCGTAAATATAAATATATTGCCTATATTGGTCACAAGGAGCCTCACGACCTTTTTGTTTCTTTAACGATTTTAACGACTTTTGGGCGAAAATTGGGCGTGGCTGTCCGAAAATTTTCGGCCTTGCGGTTTTTGGATGTTTCCTACCCCTGCGCCCTCCCACTTTATAAACCCAGGAGCCGCCACTGGATTTTCCGCCAAAATTTTGAACGCCATTTACTTTTTGAAAAAGTAAAATAAATGATATGCCTAGCATGAACCCCTATATATAACAGAATAATATAATATGATCTACAAAATGATTGCCAAATCAAGCACATACGTAATTATATCTTATATTTCTACGTTTTCGTGGTCGTCTCGTAATAGCACTCGCTAACAGTGAATGAACCCTTAATGACACGAACATTGCGCAAGTAATAGGCACAAGGCGTGCCTGTATATATATATCATCATGTAAACGAACATATGCGATTTCCGAAAATTAACACCGAAAATAGGGTGCAGGTCTGGTCGATACGACGTACAGGGTAATAAATTTAATGAAGCGTGGAAAATGGAGCGACATCATTTGAAAACACTGAAAACAGTCGCACCCATTACGTCTCACTTAGCCGCGTCTGATGTTTTGGGGTTAATTGTAGTGCATCTTTTCCGTATATATAAATATTTTATCGTTTTCGCCTCTTGGATATTTCGACTTTCTTGTTCCACTATTCGATATCAGTACGTAGACATAATGTTTCAGTAATTTTTTAGTTGACGGGTCAGGCTAATTTTGTCGTTTTTCCTCAGACAGAAACATGTAAATTGAGTGTTTTTACGTGTTTTTAGACGTTTTTTTTTATTAGCGGAAACCTTTAAGAAATCAACTATCTTGCGGCAGAGTCAGAGGAGCGAATAGAGGCGCGTAGGGTAAAAAAAGTGTATTTTTTTTTATGGCAGTGGCACACACACTAAAGGGAGATCCTATGGCACTCGACGAGCGGTGTGTGTGCGAAGATGTTGATTGACACGGTTCTTGAATATTTGTAGGTTGTAATTAGTGGGAAACAGATGTCCTGGAAGTGAGTTCCACAGTGATGCAGTGCGCCAGACAAAGGAGTTCTGGTAAAGCGATGTTCTAGGTGTTTCTAGTTGTACGACGAACTGGTGCGCTTCAGCCGTCTGTCGGGACTGTTTGACAGGAGTTGCCAGGGGCGGGATTATGCGGGCCAAATCCTGGGAACATCTGCCGTGAAAATATCTGTAAAACAGAGACATCTCGTCCACATGTCTGCGATGTTCCAGACTATCCAGATTCCGGGTTAACTACGGATCGCCGGCGAGACGCACAGCCCTCTTCTGAACGGAATCCAGCAGCTTTAGGGTATGCTTTGGTGCGGCACCCCAGATATGTGAGCAATATTCTAAGCACGGTCTTATTTGCGCTTTGTACAGCACGAGCAACTGCTGCGGTGTATATAGTTTTTTGTTGCGAAATAGCGCACCAAGCTTCTGGGAGGCTGATTTTGCGATGTTAGCAACATGGTCATGCCATGACATATTGCTGTTGACCGAGACACCCAGCAGCCCGATTGACGAGGATGAAGGAATGGTCGATCCTGCCATAATGATGTCAGGGCCCGCTGTATTGGCCCTCTTAGTAAACGTTGCTGCTTGGGTCTTTGCTGCATTGAACTGGACCAAATTTCGGTCGCCCCAAGTTTGAACTTTCTCCAGGTCTTGATTAATTGCTGTAATCTGCTCCTGTCGGCGGTGATGAGTCTCAGTCGCTGGTAAGGGTTTTCCTGATCTAAAGTGGGAGACAAGGGTACTGTCATCTGCAAAACTGTAAACAGAATTATTCGTTTCGATCAGCAGGTCATTAATATAGATGAAGAACAGAGTTGGTGAAAGTATTGCGCCCTGAGGCACGCCCGCGTTGATGGTGAATGTGTCAGAGATGTGTCCATCGACTGCAACGTGTAGGGATCGGTTCTTAAGGAAACTGGTCAGCCAGCTGCAGAGAAAGGCGGGCAGTCCCAAGGACGGCAGTTTGTTGAGCAGTGCGTCATGCCAAACTCTGTCGAATGCCTTTGAAATATCCAACGCAATCGCTCGAGACTCTCCGTAGTTTTCAATTGCCCTACTCCATATATGAGTGACATAGGCCAATATATCTCCTGTCGATCTCTCTTTGCGAAAGCCGTATTGATTATCGCTGACTATCCTGCTGTTACTCTCGAGATACTTGAGTAGTTGCTCCATGACTTTGGAGATTATTGGAAGCAAGGCAATTGGACGATAGTTTGAGGGCGTGGTTTTCTTGCCTTTTTTTTGGAACAGGTTGCACTCGAGCGACTTTCCAAGAGGATGGGTAAATCCTTTTTCTGTAAGAAAGAGAAAATAGCCTGGAAAAAACGGGTGTTTTAAAAATAGAAAGCATTTTTATTGCAAAGACGACTTTTGTTAAAAATATGTATTATTTTTATAAATATTCCAGTGGCGTAACAAGGTTAGGGAAAAAGGGATCCACTGTCCTGTTGCAGTTGATTGATTTTTAACCGTTTTACTAATATTTCATGCTCATGGCTCTCCCCTCGCTTCGCGGGCTTTGGGGAGCAACCAAACAAAACTAACCCAAACTAAGTCAAGGCATGCCCAAAATGAAAAAAAATATGTTCGCGGTTTCTAGTGGTTTTGTGAAGTGATGGTGTAAATGTGTGTCAAAACTAGGACTTTGGGGGCTTTCTTTCAGCTGAAATAAATGTGGTGGATCCTCGGATTTTCCAAAATTAATTAATTAATATTTTTCTTTTTGGGCCTGCCTTGGGTTGGTTTGGGTTAGTTTTGTTTGGTTGCGCCCACGGAGCGAACGAAACAAGCGGAACTGCAACGGGACAGTGAAGCCCTTTTTCCCTATCCTTGTTCCGCCACCGGAATATTTATAAAAATAACAGACACACACTGCTCGTCGAGCGCCATAGGATCTCCCTTTAGTGTGTGTGCCACTACCATAAAAAAAAAACAAAATTTGTCTTTGCAAACCGAATATCTTCTGTTTTTATACAATTTTTTTACCCCACCCAGCACCTTTATTCGTTCCACTGTCCGGCAAGACAGGCGATTACTATTAGGTTTTCACCAATTTAAAAATGACTTTAAAACACTTAATTTGTGTGTTTCTGAGGAAAAAAAACGACAAAATCGGCCTGACACGTCAACTAAAAAATGAGCAATGTTTCTACATGGACAAAATTAACAATTTGGGATATAGATATAGGTACTAATTTTTTAAGTAATTAAATTGTATCGTTTTTTAACCGCTAATTATTATATAATATGTAGGCTGATGTGGCTTAAAAACGTGTTGTGTCTATCGATGTTAATGTAAGATATTGTTCTATTCTTATTTGAAAAGGCCACACGCACCGACCGACGCTGGTAAAATTATCCGTATTCTTGCTCATACATTTTATACTGAAATAATAAACGCAAAGTCCATGCACATCTGTTGGAAAAACAGGAAACAACAACACTGGATTATTATTGAGTGCATGAAAAAAGAGAGGTACTCTGCAACGATTTAGTCTTAAGGAATTATTTTTGTCGTTCATAAATTATGATTTAGTCATAGAACATACATTTCCATCTATGTAGGTCAAACAGTTCGGCCGTAGTTATTCCATTTAAGTATAAAGAGCGATTAATCTTGGTAATATTCTAATTTCAACTTTAATAAAATAACAATGCCCAGTATTGCGCAGTCGTCTGTACTCCGTATATAGTATACTAATATACTACCTACACCAAAATGCTGTAGGTATATAGATATACGCCCTACCCTTGGTATCAGTTTTTAGTTAATTAGCATATGCATATTATCCAACTGAATTTAACTTAAATAGTCTGGCAAATTGACCTTTATAATAAACTAGCTGTATTCAATTGATAAAGGTCAGTACGCTCCATTATATGGCCACTCTATCTAGTAGTGTCGCTTAAAAAATTCAACCTATCACAACTTATAGTAAACAAAATGCATTATACGGTTTTGCTAAAATAAATAGATCGTATTAGCATCATCTCGACTCTGGACTAGAAGGGCGTGAAGCTAAGAAAAGCCAATATGGCCAGCCGAGTTGGGACCGAAACTAAATGCTGTAAAGGGTGTATTTTAAGTTTTTAATATAATAGTATATTATTTTATATGGAGGAAAAGTAATACTTTTCATGGCGCGCTCGTGTTTAACAGCCGAACGGAGTGAGGCTGGTAATAGAGAGCAAGCCATGAAAAGTAACTTTTCCTCCAAATAAAATATGCTGTTTTTTCTTCAAATGTCGACAAATTAATGCAAAAACGTCTCTTTTTAATTGTAATAATAATTATTATTAAAGATAAGTGGGTTCGCAAGGCGGCTTAGACCGGTGCGATGTCGGTGAATAGGCTCAGGTTGTTGCTATAGTAATGTAACATAAAGCTGTCAGTGGACACTGTCAACAATAATTATATTTTTAAAATTGCGTTTTCGATTGCATTTTAATTCCGTATTGATAAGCAGTTATTGAGTAAGTTCGATTAAATAATAACCAATTTGTTCCTAAATTAGTGATTTTTAGAAATGCAGTCACAAATTGAGTGATAAATAAAAATTTTAGTCTAATGACTCTTGAGTTGTTGACGCTTATTTTGATGTTTGTTTGTATTGTATCTATGTTGCTATGACAACACTTTTACCTCCGCCGGCGGAAAAGTGAAAAGTAAAGCTCCGGCGGAGGAAAAACGAAACTTCACTGCCGCCTACACAGTCGCGTAATGACGGATTTACTGACGTTTGAAGAAAAAATATGTTTAAAAATGTGAAATTTTTCATCAACAGTGAACAATTTACACAAATCAAGTCGTTTATTGTGTTAAGAGCAACGACATTGCCTTGTATTCGTGAAAATAGACTCTTAAACCTACTACACTACATTACACTATCTAATTATTTTACATTATACAATTAAATACTTATAATTTATAGTTAGGAACTAACTGCTCTGGTAAAAGGTGTGCTTCGACAAATATCTATTATAATTTTAAGGCTGAGAATACCTAGTAATATTTAAAATAGCTGAAATTTTAATATTAAGGTTTTATTTTGTGGCTTTATAATGATAATTTTGACTCTACAATAAGTTTTAGGTGATACTTTTTACGCTAGAGCCGGACAACATCAGAGGTTTTGTTTTAAATCTTCAATTTACCTTAAGATACCTAAACACTTTTTATCTGTAGCTCTATTGAATATTAATTACGGGTTTGTATAGTGGTTTTAGGTACGTGATGTAATAATTAAAGTGTATTTAAACTTTCTTTTAAGGTCAGTAGATTAGTTGACAACAATGACTTTTAAATAATTGTGTATATTGTTGAGCGAATTGAAAACATGGCGTTAACGTGTTGTGTTCGTAAATGTAGAAAAGTGGCAATTTTTGTTCCAAAAGAAGGTGAATTGAGACAGCAGTGGGTACATTCAATTAATAGGGAAGAATCAGTTGTTGTAAGTTTGTATTTCTATTTTTATAGACATTGACTAGTCATATACACAATGTATTTTTAGAGGCTGTGCTTAACATTACGTGCACAACGTATATTACTTAAATGTGGGATTTTTCTATTTTGTACCAAAAATGCTTTGCAATACCTGCTTACTTTACTCCCAGAGTGGTTGTATTGTACTCAATGACTGCCTTGACTGAGGTCTGGTCTAAGCAGGCAATTAAAGTAAATATATTTCAGGTCTGTAAACTCGACTTTACCGATTGAAAGGGCTATAAGCCATTATGGAATACAAGTACAAATTTTCATTCTCTTAATAATTATTTTTGATACTTCGGTGCAGTATCATAGTACCAAGTATCTTGCCTAATTATCCCAGCCACCGAGAAAAACCCCAGACATCTAAAAGAGTGTGCCCCCAAGCAAAAAGGCAAAAATTAGGGTACTAGCAAATTGAAAATCTTTTAGCTGAGCATTGTGGTTGTCAAAGTTTATCATATTGATAAACCATTCTCATCACTCAATGAAGCATACAGCAAATTAATAAAAACCCAGCTTGAAATGCTTGCTGATAGCAAAGGCAAACATAATAATATGTTTTATCAATATTGATAAAGCTCCTCAAGCTCTTTAACTTTATTGTTTTTATTTGGGAAAATCTGTTTATAAGTATCAATAGCCAACCCAATTTACCTGTTGGAGTACATGATGTTAGTACTGTAGAGAAAGTTCTTATTGAAGCTGCTTATTTCCTAAAGCAACATACCCGAACAACGTTCTGTAGAAGACAATTTAAACATTGTAAGTGATATTTTAACATCGGTATCAGATCAAATCCCAGAGAAAAAGGATTCTGTTACATATAAAAAAAACTGATTTTTTTATTAAAAACCACGTCTAAATTGTTGACCATATATAAAGCTGCCTGTTCTGGATAATATTTGTTGGCGACATTCCTTGGGAGAAATGTCACCAAGACTGAAAATAAGTCGCAAACAAACAGGTACCTGTCCAAATTGAGTTTTATATGGAATTAACATTCTGCTGATATGATTTTAAGGTTATCAAGTACTTGGAATTTAAAACACCAAGTAATAATGCAACACTTTAAAAATATATATGCCTTAACCCAACTAACCCAAACTAACCCAATTATCAAGAGGCAAGATAATATTTCAAGATGAGTCATCAAGATGACTTGAGAGTCGGAAAAAAAAGAAGCTTGAAAGGTCCTAAATATGGTTAAAATCCGTCTACACCTTATATAATATATAACAAACTTAAGTCCAAAATATTTGTTATCTGAAAAAATATAAATCACAACCTGGAATGTTAAACCAAGAACATGATCGCAGCTTCGTCGACGACCGATTTATAACCTCTGATTTACTTTCTTGGAAACTCAATTCGATATTGTGACATTTTAAATATTTAGTTTAATTATTATTTTATATTATACTGTTTTCCTTTTTTATTTCTATTTGTTTTATTAACAATTAATGACATAGATCAGAAACCTATGTGTTTTGTTGATTTATTGATTTTAATCTTTTCGGGTACTATTTAATATATATATATTATATACTTAGATAGGGTTTGTGACATTTTCATTTATTTATTTATTCTTATTATTATTTTTACTTGATTCTGAAGTCAATTTATAATGCACAGGCAACACAACTTTTTTTAGTGTCTTCCTTTTGTTATTTGTTTGTATTGTTTAATTTGTTTTTTTTTTCATTTTTAACTTGAAGAACTCTCGGTTGAACAGTTAGTTAATGAATGATAAAGGATAAGGCTAATATCTAATAATTATTGTTTTATCAAAGCTTAATTTTATTTACTATTATTATATCAAATATATTCTTCACACTTTTTTCATCAGTTCGATAGTCTCTATTTTTTTTTGGATGACGAATTAAAAATCGTAAGTTTTCTATTCTAATTATTATTTTAGTATTATTTTAACTTCGTTGTGACGTAATTTTATAATGAGTTTTTTACGTATAAGTATAACTAACTTTTATTAATAATGTTCTCTTTTTCTTTATTTGCTTCCTTTAATTTTAACTTAAACTTTCGACTGAACAGTTAACGACTGACAAGTATTTAGTATTACTTAACTTATATGTATTCTAGTAATATTTTACTTTATGTGTATGCTGCATAGTTATTTTTCTATTTCATGTTTTTGCACAGTGTTATTAAACTCTGTGAATAGATGCAATGTTCAATGTACTTTTGACAATAAAGCCTGTTTTCATTTAGAACATAATAAATGATATAGTTAAAAACTACTTTTACGTATTCTAGTAATTTTTTTTATGTGTATGCTGCATAGTTATTTTTGTATTTTATGATTTTGCATGTGTTATTAAACTCTGTGCATATATACAATGTTCAATGTAGTTTTGACAATAAAGCATGTTTTAATTGAGAAAAAATAAATGATATTGCTAAAAACTACTTTTATAGTTGAAACAAAGTCATTAAATTCAAATCAGAATTATTCGGAGAGCCTTCGGATGTATTTACACTACCAAAACTTCAATGTTGATCACCTTTAATCAAGTTTCTCTTTTAGACATTTCTTCAATAACAATTTTCTGCATGGTTGTCATAGGATTCGTGTTCAAAATACCCAAATCAACATTTTCGTAGGTGTTACCTAAGTTTTATCTCTTTGAGTGGGCTAAAATGATAATACAATCACTATGGTAGTATATGAAAACTTGTAAGTCTTCAATACAATTTTAGCAGATTGAAGGAAAACCTATTAAGTATAACTTTTTGAAACACAACATGTATTTTCAATGGGACATATTATTTGATGGTTTTGCAAAACTTCTCATTGCAAATGTTCTAATATTTAACTCTATAGGTTTTTCTTTTAACCCTTTGTGCTAAAATAAGTGTTTTGTATCAGATATTATGCATAAGCGGCATTTATATTCACTGTTGTCTGGTAAGTGTGTTTTTGTTTATCACACAGTATTGAAAATATTGAAATGAATGAAATAGGAGTCGTGGTACATATATGTACGTACCATTCGTCTTCGTTATCCCTCGTTTGATTTAGCAATAGTGCAAGAGAGTAGTTAGATATTTTATTTGCCGATATGGAATAGAATGGGTCACTAACTTCTGCTGATCTAGAAGAGTTGGCTAACAATTTGTCTGACATTCCATCTGAAACGGGTGATAGTGATGTCCCGTTGAGCCTTCTGATGAGGAATCTGGGGCAAATGCTACTGCATGGGCTAAGAAATCTGATGCCAATATTGTTGACTCGGATTTGGGATTCGGTCCTTAACTTGAAAGCAATTCGAGAGCTACACAAAAGTTTCCGTTGCTCCCAGCAACTGTTGGCACTTCTGCTGATACTTTTGTAGGTACTATTTAATAAACCCAATGAACTATTCATTCCCAAACATAAAAGATCGTCTAAGAGGAACTGCAAGTTATGTGAAATTTATAGCAAACTTACACATTTTCAATTGTTTTGATGCGTACCACATGAAAGGACCAGCGGTACATATGTGTACCAGTACCACTTCACATTTTAGAAATGAATTTTAATTTCTTGGAAAACCCAAACTATTCATCCTTCATAAACACCAAAAAAGTTTAAAAACTTGTGCTGCTTTTCAAAAAAGAAATCGTCTTCGAAAGGTTTGATAAGAACATATTTATAAACAACCATTTATTTACAAAAGCCAGAAAAATATAAACAGTAACAGATTATAATGAAAGAAATAATAAACGTTCAAGGTATCTGCCATTTTGTCTATCCAATTATGGTATTCCTTATCAGGTCAATGATAGCATTTTACTAATTAATGAAATACAAACTGTTCCTTCTATATTAATCGCAAATAATTCTAAAACAGATCTGATCTACGTTTGATGATTTTTGACATCAAATTTATTAACCTGATTTACAAAATACACGCTCTCTGAAACAGATCTGATCTTTTCCGAATTATAATTCGAAATAGTGTAGTTTTGTTTGTTTGTAGTTCGAATTTATTATTGATGAAGCTGAACAGCCAAATTCTGGAAATCCTTCTTGTAATCATAGTTGACCTGTTTTGGTGATTAGGTATTACGCGTTTTTAGGCATAAAGTTCATAAATAATATTGCTAATATATATGATTTAGCATCGTTAAGAATTAAACTTTTAGAGTAGTCTGAAATGCTTTTCATTTTCAGTTTGAGAAACTTATTCTTATTTATAATAAAATTGATATACCTACTATCTCCGCTGTTTTAAGTTTTATGGTACGGCATGGCATCAACCAGTTTTTCTAGTAATGTTTCGCTCACTGTATTGGATTAATGTTTCACAGGCTGCAGTATTACTTAAAATACAGGTTTGGCTGCACCTGAGTTAATTCATGATTGTGTAAAAAATAGCTGATCCAATTAAAATTAAATGTCAACCAAAACAATTATTATGAAATATTAAAAGTACTTCGGCTCTCGATTAGCCCAAGTCTACCGACATGGATGACAACTAGCTTCTAACGTAACCCATGAAAGTAATATCGAGCAATAATTATATTATGTGGTAGCAACGCTTGTCAGTCAATCTATAATTATGCCTCCAATCAACGCCCGGTTCAAGAAGATAATTTTATCAATGAACTTCTTCTGCCTTAGGCAGGCAGGTACTAAATGTAGTTTATTGGTTTTTACTACGAACTTAATTTACGGCTGGAGCAGCTAAATTGATAATGCTGGAGATGATTACAAGTTGGCAGGAACGAAAATAGGGGGGATAGATAATAAGTAAAATACAGTTTTTTAACAGCATCACGTTTCATGGTCAAGTGAACCTTTCAACATTTCAACTAACTATGGCATGCGATATTTTCAATTAAAAATCATTAGTTTAAAAAAATTTTAAATGTTCAATTTTCATCGGTGAGTGTTAGTTAATTAAAGACATTTTGATAACATATTACTGCTTACTTTTGATCTGTAGTCTGCATCTAGGCAAGTTTATTTTTACTTTTATTTACTCATAAGATATACAAAAATTAAACCCTTTTGATCGCTCTTCACTAGGTGGACGTACTAATCCAAGGAAAATTCGGTAGCGTGTAGAGTAACATTTTTCGAAAACAATATGGAGGTTGCAGTGTTTCCACTGAATAAAATGAAATTATTCATAAAACTACCAAGTGATGATTGGCAGTGTCTTTGAAGACTTCTAAGGGCCTTCCCTAAATTCCAACCATTAATAACATTTACAAGTGCATTAAAAAAATACGAGGGTTTTACGGTTTTCAGTGAATTGCAACCATCCATAAAATAGCCAAGTACAGATTAACATGATTCTAAGGGCCAGCTCTTTCGAACACCTTCCGTAGTAGTATCCATAGAAAAGAGATAGGTTCGCCACTTTTCATCCTCCTCTATATGGAGTCTAATATCTTCACGAGCTTCACACATGGGAACAGTATTACAGTATTATTATTTTTGCTTTATAGAGCAGTAAGAGCTAATTAGGTGTATACATCATTTTGCTCTATACAGTGCTCTTAGCTTTTGTGCTGCTGCCTTGGCGAATTTGGTGACGCGATTACGTCAAGACATGCTGTTTTCTACGTTGACGCCCAGCAAGCTTATGGATGAGGCCAGAGTGTGTTCCTGCTATTGATAAGTCAGGCGCTGCGGTGTTTACTTCTTTTTGAGAAGATAGCTGCTTGAGTCGTTCCTGCGTTAACCTGGACATTGTTTTCCTTACCCCATGCCACGATGGCGTTCATATCCATATTGATTGCAGCAATCTGATTTTCTTGCTCGAGTTGGGGACCATCGGGGGTCATTAGAGTCCGCGACATGAATGAGGATATAAGAGTGCTGTCGTCTGCAAAGCTGTAAATATAATTTACAGGAACCTTACGGGAGCTAATATATACCCTTGAGGAACTCCGGCATTGATCTTTAATTCATCTGAGAGATGTCAATCAATACAAACTCGGATGTTCCGGTCCCTTAAGAAATGGGAAAGCCATAGAAGTACTGGTGGTAGTCCGTATGCTGTCAATTTGCTTAACAATCCGTCATTCCATACCCTATCAAATGCTTTGAATATGTTGGGAGTCACTGCACGAAATTCGCCGTAGCTCTCGATGGCCTTGGTCCACACATCGGTCACGTAAGTCAGGAGATCTCCCATTGATTTGTGCTTGCGGAAGCCATAATGGCGATCGCTTATGATGCCTGCCGATTCAAGATATTTTAAGAGCTGGTCAATTTCTCCATGACTTTGGACATAATGGGGACCACGGCCATTGGACGGTAGTTATTTGGAATTGTTCTTTACCTTTCTTCAGGACCAGTTGCATTTTAGCTCATTTCCAGCTAGAAGGAAAGCATGCAGTTCTGTATGATAGGGAGAAAAGCCTGCATAATGGAGCTGTTAGTTCAGCAGCACATTTCTTAAGCACTTTCATCCATGTCATCTGGTCCTGTGGCCTTATGAGTGTCTAGGCTTTTGAGCATTCGTTTTACGTTGGCGAAATACCAGACCAGGCATTGAGGAATTCATTCTCGGGATAGTTGGAGGAGCCTTGCCTTGAAAATCTAAGGCAGAATTTGATGCAAGCATTTCGGCAAGAATGTTCGCTTTTTCTTTGGCCGTTTCCGCTATTGAGCCAATCATCTTTGGTCAGTGGTGTGATTGACGTCTTTGAGAAACCCTGACTGATAGCTTTGGCAACTGATCAAAAGGATCTTGATCCGTTAGGACAGTTGAGAAGCTTGATCTTGATCTGTTTGTTATATTCCTCCTTGCTCCCGTCAATGGACCGCTTACACTGGTTTATAGTCGTGATGAATATATTTTGATTTTCGCAGTTCCGGTCTCAGCGCGATTTCCGGTAGGCGGCATTTTTAGCACCGACCGCTTTTGAGCAGTTTTGCCCAAACCATGGTTTAATGTTTGAGATACTATTCATAGAAGAGGGGATGAAAGCTTCCATACTAGCTAGGATAACTTGAGTTACCTCATCAGCAGATTCAGAGGTGTTTTCATTCCTAAAGCAGACATCTTTCCAAGGAAAAGAAAGATAAACTAGTGAAGATCACGCCACTTTGTAGATATGTACTGCCAAACAACTTCACAGGTTGCGGAGATAACATTGTGGTCTCATGAGCCCAACGGAGATTGGACAGTCTCCGTGTAGAGGTCGGGATTAGTTGTTAAAAATAGATCCAGGAGGCTAGCAAAGTCTTTTTGACGCTCAAGGATCCTGGTAGGTTCGTCAACCAGCTGAGTAAGTCCGTGACTTATAGCAAAAGTCTCGGTTTCTCGTCCTTCATTGTCGTTTTTGTTGGAGTGTTTCAACAAGTTGATGTTGTGTTAGGTTCGCATGTTTCTTCTCGTTGACAACATAAATCTTCTCGTATACAAACAGCTAACCCAGAGTTATGTCGAAATCGGGAGTAAAGGTCATATCCGGGTATATTAAAATGAACATGTGTAGTGCTTGATTTCACTTTTGTTTTTGATAGAGCTAAATATGAGGCTTATTTGATGTTAGGTGCTGGTGGAACGAGTTAATATTTGTATTTTGTTGCAAGTCCAATGGCAATCTAATTTCTAGAGACGTTCAAGCCTGAACTTTTATCAGTAAATTTTTACCATCTATAAAATAGCAGCGTAACGGGATATTTTTGAAACACTGGTACAGAGTAACAGTAGGAAAGGATTTTCTCAAAATATATATTAGATTGTAAGATTTTGGTCATCCATAAAATCCATTGTTGTGAAACTGAAAAACTAGTCCTAAAATTCACGAAAGGTCGTCAAATAAAGAATAACAACGAACGCATAAATAAATATCCTGCTTATCAAAAGCTATTATCTCGCATAAGGCATCAAATAACAGTTACTGTTGGCTATTAGCTAGAAATTAAATCTGCTAAAAGTAGAGTAAAAGGTATATAGTAGAGTGTTCCTACATAAAGATATGGAAGCATGATAAGATTAATATATCTAATGGCTTCTTCTGCTTCTCCTTTTTTCATCCTTTATTTGTCCACTCCTGGATACATATTTGCTTTCCCTATACCGTATGTGCAACCGATTGCAGACACAGTCTAGGAAACGTAATGCGCACCGAAGCACTCCGATCCCTATACCGTGTGTGCAACTTGTGCGCATTATTATGGCTTTGCATGGCCCTCCGCTCGTTTCGCTCGCTACGGGGGCTCAACTAACCAAGTGCTAACCAAAAATAACACAAGGCTAACTTAAAATTAAGAAAAAGAAGTTCCCTAGACAGTCGGCGCAATAGTGGGTCTGATACTCAAAATAAATACCCGAGAGTAGATAATCGCTAACCAACAAAAACTAACCAAAACTAACCCAAGGCATACCCAAAATGAAGAAAAAAAAACTTTTTACAAACATAATATAAAAAAAAAGAACAAAAACACAGACGGGAATCGAACCCGGATCGCCGCCGCCGAACTAGAGGTCTAGCATCTTAACTACTGAACCACCAGAGCATTTGAAACGAATTTGCTGGACCCTAAAGACATGACAGTTGGCGTTCGGTGCGCATTACGTTTCCTAGACTGTGTCTGCAACCGGTTGCACACACGGTATGGGGAACGTAAAAATGCCTCCTGGACGCAGGTCTCTTCCATCTTCTTCCACTTTCCTCGGTTTTTTTCCTCATTCACTGCATGCCAGCTATGGGCTATGGTTCGTATATCGACCCATCTTTTCTGTGATCGCCCTACACTTATTTTACCTCGAAATTTTCCGTCTACGTTTTCAACGGGATGGTCTTCAATTGTTATATCAACGCTTTGAGGACTCTTTATTTTGGTTTGGTTTATAGTTGAGTTTTTATATATATCCTCGTTCCTCGATAATCTGAATATATCTAGAACCAATCCTTGTACTTTCTAGAGAACTTAATACAACTTCTGTCTCTACAGAGTCAAAGGCTTTTTGAAAGTGTACGAAGGCTAGATATATTGAAAATATATTGAAAGGTTCTTGTGATATGTATGTGATCTATGGTACGAGATCCAGTTCTGAAGCCGGCTTGCTCCACAGGTTGATAGAAATCCAGTTTTGTTTTCAATCTGTGCGTTATTATTTTCGTGTAGAGTTTGTAAAGGTATGATATAAGAGATATAGGTCTATAATTCTCTAATGTGTACCATTGCTTGGGCGTTTTTCCTTTGTGAATAATTCAATAATAGTTCGATTACAACTTCTAGATATTTTCCTCGAAGCTTTAACATTCCTGTGGTGAATTGATTTTTCCCCGGACGTGCGTTGGCAGAGTACAGCTTTTATTCGCAGTATACTATGGCTTTATGTTACGGAGAATTTCTAAATACAATATTACCGCGTCGGTCCACGACTCGCATTTAACGATCTGAAACGCAGTATATATTGTGTCAGTTGGGTTTGTTTGGGTGAGTTTCTGTTAGGTGGGTTTACCTAAACTAAGCCAAACTAACCTAAACTAACCCATACTAACCAAACTAATGCATTATATACTGCGTTTCAGACCGTTAAAACAGAGTCGTGATCTGAATCGCAGTATATATTAACATAAAGCCATAGTATACTGTGAATGAAAGTACAGCTGCTCTGAATAATAATACAAGATGGCAACACGCTCCTCGGACATTTGTTCTTCATTTGACTTAGCGCTATTCTAGTTTCAAATCTAACGGAAAATAAGTTTTTTAACTGCCAGGTAATACCAGCAAAAGATCAAATGAAACTAGAATACAATCGTCAGCTGATCAGAGAAAGGCCCCGAAAATACAACTGAGAACAAATATTAAGGGATATAAAAATTATTTATAGAAAAAGAACAAAGTATGATTTTTGAATGCCAGGAAACTACTGCCGTTTTTAATAATCGGATTATTTGTTGCTAAAGTTAACCTGATGTGGAACGTTGCCCTAAGCCATAAAAAATTGAATATAAGAAGGAAAGAATGAGGAATTAATTGTTTAAACCCTTATAAAAAAATGACAGATATAATAATAAATTGATTTCTGACAGAAGGCCAGAGAAATAATAAAAATAGATAAGGGAAGGCGATAAATAATTGGTATAAAAATACAATGATAGGAACACGAACTTCTGCTAGGAAAGAAAAAGAATGGAACCATAAAGGAGGAACTATAATTTTATACTGGGTAATGAGAAAAGTAATGATAATGGTGTTTTGTTGCCCAATTTTATGGCTTCTATGTATATTTTTTTATCTTTGTATGCAAATCAATTACCATTCTCACTAGAAATTTGTTGTAAGTTATTTTGAATAACATATTATCAAATACCTAAAGGTGATTAAAGAATGTGTCTTCTATTAGTATATTGCAACTATTTAAAACCGATTTTTATATTTTTGTTTTGTTGCTACTTCATCACCTGCCTGTGTATCCTGAGTCTAAGTTTAGAGCAAATTGAAATAATTTTAGAATAGTTGATTCCGAGTAATATGACCTTGCAAAGTTATGAAAATACATTAATAGGCGTGGATTAATTTTCGATTTCCAGTTCCAGTTTTAAACATTCTAGTAGAAATTGTACCCAAGTGACAGACCATTTTATTTTACTTGATTTATCATCTGATCGGAATTTCACCTGTTTTATATGTTTTTAAAGTACTCAAATACATTTCGATTATTAGCATTTAAATGTTTTGCGCCTATTAACTGCTAACGCTTGAACGTTGAAAGATATGTTGCATGCAAATCTGAAAGTTGATTATGCAATTTTCAGTTCCATAACTCTAATTGAATCGCCGTTCGACGTCCAATGTTAATAATTAGCAAGGCGCCTCAGTCATCAGGCGAAAAAGTCGTACATGCAGCGCCCAACACAAAGTGTCTTTTGACCTGAACACGAGTTCGCGTGTAGTCTCGGTCGATTTATATCATTTCCTTGAAGTCATTTAACTTAATAAAATGAATAAAATAAATAATTAAGGCGGGTAAATGTAGCAGCGTCGCGCCATGTCTGAAAACTCGGCCTTTAGATGACTCATTCAGACGGTCACGGAAAGTTTGGCGAAAGGATCATTTCTTGCACCAACACTAAAATACGTGCGTAATCAATGAAGTGTTTGCTATCATAGTATATTATGCAATGAGCATTTAATGTTGGCTATTAAGACACGAGCATGAGGGTCACGATACGAGCTGTAGGCGAGTGTCGTAATGAATGCGAGGGTCTTAAATTCTACGACCAGTCAGAATAATGAAAAATAATCTTTAATTTTTAAAATTTACTAAGTACCTATGAAGTCTCAAAATTGATAACTTTTAAATCTGTTATGATCACGGCTGTGATTGATATTGACCGAATACTAGCTACTAAACCCAGTTTAGTAATGAAACGTGAGTATCTTAATGCACTTCATTACGATACTGGTAGTAAATGCCTAATAAATCAATTAAAGTATAGGAGTTGAAAAAATTATTACCTTACCGAGACAACAACGATATTAATATGTTTATGCTGACAATACGGCAATATTTTGAGCAAAACATTTCGAGGAAAGTGGCATGAATATTCTAAGGATCCCATTTCAAAATTCCACAAATTGAGGATAATCTAAGTCGATAATATTAGAAATTAAGAACGTGGTATGCTCAGAAGGACATCGGGTTGAAATATCATGAACCGAGAAGGTACTTCGAAACCTTGAAGAAGACAAATTGTCGAACACAAAACATTTCTTGAATGATTTTTCTTTCTCTTTCCAAACATTGATTTTAATACTATGAAATTCAAATAATATATTTTTTTATATTTTAAGTTTCGATATTAGGTTTGACGATAACTTTTTCCGTTGATATTTTCTAGCTCAGTGTTTAATAATGAAGAGAATAAAAATATTTAATAAATAGGCTACCGGCTTACACCTTAAATAGGAAAACTTAATATTGGTAACCTATACCAGAACGTATTAAGATCGGTTGATGAACTAAATCGAAAGTCTTTGGCACGTCCATGAAAGCCAAGTATAACGTCGAGAAAAAAATACAGCCAAGATTCCTAAGGGTACTATGCTTTTGTTGCTAAATAAACAAAACTATTGCCAAAACCATTAGAAAAATAAAGCATTTTCTATAAGTACTTGCTTTTAAGGTTTTCCTTTTTTAATTTGAAACGATTGTTTAAGTTATGTATGTACATAAATAAATAAATTTTTGAGGAGGTTTTATTAGTACCAACAGAAACCTATTTTTCTTTTCACTAATATTAACATTAAATTTGGATTATAATGTAATATAATTTTTAAAAACACTTGAGAATCTTTTTAAAAATTGTAGAGAAAATTGTGATATATTTACTTTTAACCTTAATATTTACTTTTTAGATAGTGGAGATGAATATTCGAAGAAACTGCATCGCAAAAGAAACGAATCGTGCTTACATAAATTTTCTAGCAGAAAATATTACAGAATTCAATCTATTTGAGAGTAATATCACTACGCTTAAGCAGGTGAAATAAATGTTTAATAATTTTTGTATGGCAGTGGCACACACACTAAAGGGAGATCCTATGGTACTCAACGAGCAGTGTGTGTGCGAAGATGTTGATTGGCACGGTTCTTGAATAACTGCAGGTTGTAATTAGGATGAAAAAGATGTCCTGGGAGTGAGTTCCACAGTGCTGCAGGGCGCCAGACAAAGGAATTATTGTAAAGCGATATTCTAGGTGTTTCCAGTTGTACGACGAATGGGTTCGCTCTTGCAATCTGTCGTCACTCTCTGACAGGCGTTCATGGATGAGATGGGCCAAATCCTGGAAACATCTGCCGTGAAAATATCTGTAAAACAAGATCTCGGCCCCATGTCTGCAGACTGTTCAGATCCTGAGCCAACTCCGGGTCGCCGACGAGACGCACAGGTCTCTTCTGAATGGAATCCAGCAGCTTTAGGGTGTGCTTAGATGCGGCAATCCAGATGTGTGAGCGATATTCTAAGCGCGGTCTTATTTACGTTTTGTAGAGCAAGAACATCTGCTGCGGTGTATACAGTTTTTTGTTGCGAAATAGCGCACCATGGGTCTGAGAGGCTGATTTTGCGAAGTTAGCAAGGTGGTCATACAATGACATATTGCTGTTGACCGAGACACCCAGTAGTTCGATTGACGAGGATGAAGGACGGGTCGATCCTGCCATAATGATGTCAGGGTCCTCGTATTGGCTTTCTTGGTAAACATGGCTGCCTGGGTTTTGCTGTATTGAACTAGACCAAATTTTTGTCACCCCAAGTTCGAACTTTCTCTAGATCTTGATTACTTGTTGTAATCTGCTCGTGTCTGCAGTGACAAGTCTCAGTCACTGGTAAATGTTTTTCTGATCTAAATTGGGAGGCAAGTTACTGTCATCTGCAAAACTGTAAATAGGATCATTGGTTTCAGTCAGCAGGTCATTAATATAGATGAGGAACAGAGTTGGTAAAAGATTGTGCCCTGAGGCACGCCCGCATTAATGGTGAATGTGACTAAGATGTGTACAACAACTGCAACGTGCAGATATCGGTTCATGTGGAAACTTGCAAGCCAGCTACAGAGAGAGGCTGGTAGTCCGAAGGACGACAGTCTGTTGAACAAACCCTCATGCCAAACTCTGTCGAACGCTTTCGAAATATCCAATGCAATCGAGATTCTCCGTATTTCTCAATTGCCCTACTCCATATATGAGTAACATAGGCCAATATATCTCCTGTCGATCCCTGTTTGCGGAAGCCGTAATTGGTTATCCCTAATTATTATGTTGGTCTCGAGCTGCTGATTGACTACACGTTCCATGACTTTGGACGTTATTAGCAAGGCAATTGGGCTATAGTTTGAGGTTCCGGTTTTCTTACCTTTGTTTGAAACAGGTTGCATTAGAGCGACTTTCTATGAAGATGGATAAATCCCTTTTCCGTAAGACAGAGAAATAAGTCTGGAAAAAATGGGTGTTAGGTCGTTTGCCTGATGCCTTTTGCGTGTCTATTTCTTTGATGATTTTATGAATATCGCAGTGATGAAACTTAGCTACTGCCATGGTAGTGTTGATGTTGGATATGGTGGGGAGAGCCTTGCCTTGGGGGACGTTTAATGTAGAGTGAGATGAAACCATTTCAAATTTTTTGAAATAAAAATTTATCTAAAATAAGTAATAATAAATTAATGTCATTGATACCGTATTTGAGTCATTTATAGAAAAATCTATACCTGAATACCTAGCTACCTGAGAATTTGGTATCTAAAAATAAATATATAATAAATGATATTTAAAGCAGAGGCAAAAAGAATAAAACAGTTTTTATTATGATAATATAGATCATGAATGTTTATTGAATAACTTCAAATTATTTTTTTAATATGTTTAGGTACTAAAATAAGACATAGATATGTTATGAAACACACAAAAATTATTTGCAAGAGTTATGAAATAATATAAATGCAGATGCAGATAAAAAGAAAAGTAATATAATATATACAATTGATAATAAAACTAA
>JAEQML010048217.1:0-54550 GCA_016904865.1 Pissodes strobi | reverse complement strand
TTTTTTTTTTAAATTTTATAAGATGGCTGGAATTATGGAACGATTTAACCATTCCGGGGGAACTACCCACATCCAGAAATGGTAAATTATCCACTCAAACACAATTTTCGCTGACCCATACGTGTAAAGCTTTTATAGATATGTGTAACTATCTACTTATCGATACAAAATTTGATTATATATTGCTTGGAAAATTTCAAACCGATGACTTGGAGGGAAGATTCGGACAATACAGACTGATGTCTGGTGGTAACTACCACATATCTGTAATTCAAGATTTAGAATCTGAACGGAAATTGAAATTATTAAGTGTTTTAAAATTACAATCTTCAGTAAACGGCAATTTTATTATAAATAATTTACTTCCAAATTGTGAAAAAAACGATAATAGGGATACCGAACCCGATATAGAGTATGCTGATTATTTGCTAGATGTTTTAATATTATCAAACGAAGAATCAGTTAATGACCGAGATATCCGTATTTTAATTTACATAGCAGGATACGTTGGAAGAATTGTAAATAAAAATTTGAAATGTAAAAATTGTGAAGATTTTACTTGCTTCCAAGCTAACTTAGATATTGAACCATCCATCGAAAATAATGAATTCTCATACATTCAATGCTTAGATCGTGGAGGCCTGAAATGGCCCAAAGATATAATTGTACAGGGTGATCCCCTATAATGCCGCCCCCCTTTAACTTTTTTATTTTAAGTGTCCCAAAAAAATTAAAAGGATTGTTATGTAGGTACTAAAAAATACTTTTTTTCTGCGTATAACAAATATTGAAAAAAAGATCAGTATACAGGGAAAAACAAAAAGTAATTTTTTTTTCAATGGAACACCCTATATATGAATATAATTTTCGATTCCTCGTAAAATTCTAAGCATATTTTATGTATAATGTTATACCTCTAGAGTTAGTAGTTTCACAGCTATAAACAGTTGAAAATCGGTACTTTGGCTACTTTTCATCTTGGTAGCTAGAAGATCATTAGAGATGGAGTAAAATGAATTTCACATTCCTATCTTAACTTTTCAAGAGCTATCTGATGGTGCTAACTGATGGTACCTATCGAAGTACCAGATTTGGTACCCATGGTACCGTCTGCCAGTTAGTACAGTCAGATAGCCCCTGAAAAGTTAAGATAGGAATGTGAAATTCATTTTACTCCATCTCTAATGATCTTCTTGCTACCAAGGTGAAAAGTAGCCAAAGTACCGATTTTCAACTGTACAGTTGTGAAACTACTAACCCTAGAGGTATAACATCATACATAAAATATGCTGAGAATTTTACGAGGAATCGAAAAATAAATTCATATATAAGCTGTTCCATTGAAAAAAAATTAACTTTTTGTTTTTCCCTGTATACTGATCATTTTTCCAAAATTTTTTATACGCAGAAAAAAAGTATTTTTCAGTACCTACATAACCATGCTTTTAATTTTTTTGTGACACTTAAAATAAAAAAGTTAAAGGGGGGCGACATTATAGGAGATCACCCTGTACAAACTATTACAAACGTTTTCTTATTATTTAAGGTTTTAATTAGTGAAGCATTTGAGAAATATTTTTTTAAACTTAAAAACCAAAAAAGCGCTTTACAGGCTATGTCAATGGAAATGTTACAATATAAAAATTTATTATCGCCTGTTAGTACCTGTAATGAATGTGGGATTAATCGCATTAAGTTATTTAAACTATGGGTAATCCATTTTTCAAATATACTTTTAAACAATTATTGTAAAGTGGAAAATTCTATGATGCAATCAAAAAAAAAGACAAAGAATATAAAACAAAGAGCCGTGAAAAAACTTAGTAGTAAGTAGGCAATTTGTTTATACATATTTTTTAAAACTATATTTTGTTACTCAAAAGTATATTATTTCATATAATATCTGTTTGTTTTGTAAAATCATAGCTTATTAGAAAGGACGATTCGAAAGACACCAAACAAACTACTGGTAACGAAAAGTTTTATCTTACAGTTTGGGCAATTATTACGTAATTTACGATGACGTACTAATGTTTTGAAAGCTTTATAGTTTTAAAATTAATCTATAATGAAGAAAACTAACTTCCGTTTGAAAAATCTACACAGAAATTGAATGTCATTTTTATAAGCCCTACAACGCTACCATTGAAGTTCACCATAATAGAAATTTTTTTAAATAGTTCTTTTTCCAATAAATCATATATTATTTTAAGAGAGTTTTTCATTTGTTGCTGACATTAATGGTAACATTGTATAGGTAGGTAGTACCTATAATTTTTCTTTGTGTAGAATGGGGTAGGTAATATAGCTCTGTTTTTTTCTTAGTCATTTAAAAATGACCTCGTCTTCCAGAAACATCCTATATAAATAGTTTTCATTGTATAATTCTTAGTCTACTAAATAACTTCCATTTCTTGTTTTATTTAGTCAGGTATTAGGTATCTGTATGTCTTTAGAAATGGGTCTTTATCTATTTTTAAAATAATGTAATATTGTTATTTTAGGTTGTGACAATCGTTACTATTATTATGTTACTTTTGGCCAGTAATTAATCTTCACATTATGTATTTTTAAAATTAAACTTCTTGAAAAATGTGTATATGTGTCATTTATTAATAACAATAACACCTTCAAAAGTTATGTCACAAAACAACACGGTGTACGGTGGTTATTCTCTGGGTATGTTGCCCGAAGATAATTATTAACGGCCCCGGCCGCTTCATAGTTGCCAGAGTTTTTAAATTCTGCGCGCTATAAAATATCATAGCGCCTAAACTATAAAAGTGACAATAACGATTTTGGTAACAGAAATATTTTTGGTCTTTTATCTACAGTTTCTTCGCTGCATGTTATAGAAAATTCCTAAAAACAAAAAAGTTTTTCGATTGGTGAATATTTGCCTGCATAATTTCTGAACTGCAAAAGTTATCGATGTTTTAAACATATTTAGAATAAAAAATATCAACCAGTTTATACTTCGACAGAAGCGCCAAACTGTGCTCTTTTCAATGGTAAAAAAATAATTTTGATAGCTCAACTAGGTACGAAGATATTGGAGTGAATATGTAAAAGAACGCAACTCGGTTTTATCCATTATTTGCTCAATTACACCTACAGTTGTGACGTCACTAGCGTAGCGGTGATGAGTGTCAGGGCTAGATCTATCGGTAGGCTACGGTAGAAGCCAGTGGCATAGTCAATACAATATTACACAGAAAATATAATTTGTGCCACTGACAGGTCTTGCCAATAAGAAATGACCATTCCATTGTTCTAATAATCTATGCCTACTAATACTTATACCGTTGTTTAAAAGACAATACTTATACTATACTCATCAAGAGTGTCGTATAGACACATTTGGTGAAATTACGAATTTTAGGCTTATTATTTGAAATACATATCATGTATTAAATTTTTTTATAAAGCTTATGAAATTTCCAATCAAAGGAGAGAAAAATATACAGGGTGTTCCATTAAAAAAATACAAGAGTGTCGTATAGAGACACATTTTGTGAAATTATGAATTGAATTTTAGGCTTATTATTTAAAACACATATAATGTATTTATAAAGCTTATTAAATTTCCAATCAAACTAAAGAAAAATATACAGGGTGTTCAATTAAAAAAATACAAGTTTGATTTATAGCTAAAAATTGACAGCTGACAGCAAAAATCTGATCACGCCACTGGATTCTACGTAAAAAACTGTATAAGAGCAATTTTTTAGCTTTGCGATATGTTAAAGGATAACGGAGATACGAGGGGGGTCCTAAAATGCAATATTTTCAATTTTGCCCTGTATCTCAGAAACGAAGCGGGCTATGAAAACTTTGTTTATACCATCATTCTTTTCACAAAAAGTAGCATAGTATTGCGAAAACCGCAACTCTCTATCTTTACTCGTAAGTGAGATACCCCCTAATATCATCGAAAATAGAACACCCTGTACAGTGAAGCTGGGCAGTCTTACCAACCGCCGATCTTCGACCGGATCTAACGGGGCATCGTACAGAAGCTTATATTGTTTACCTTTTTGTTTAATTATTATGAATTTAGAACTGTAGATTGTGTTTTAAAAGAGCCTTCATAGTGTCGTTAAATTATTTATCATTTTCTTGCCGATTAATAATCGTTTTTAATATTTAAATATAAATTTAGTCTTGTCGGCTAAGCTTTAAAATTGCTTAAGTTTATTTAATCATTTATTTTTCTAGTCAATTAATAATCGTTTTTTCTTAATATTTAAATATAAATCTAGTCTTGTCGGCCAAGCTTTAAGATAGATTAATTTTATTTATTCATTTATTTTTCTGACCGATTGATATAATCGCTCTTAATCTTTAAATGTAAATCAAGCATTGACAGCCAAGCTTTAAGATAGGTTTCATTAATTTTATTCTTCATTTATTCATTTGTTTACCTGGTCGATTGATATTGTGGCCTTTTATCAATTGATATTATTATAGCTACATTTATAGTTGGTGCAGCTACTAGCGCACGCATACGTATATGTCACTTCGGATTGTAGTGTTTAGAGCATTTAGGTGTAAGGCATACAATACCAATTTAACAACAGAATTGGTCTCCGTATAATCATCATATTGTACCACTATTATTAATTGCTTAATTTTTTTTTACATTCCTTTGCCTTTAAATTGCAAAAATTTCACTGTAGGATTGTTACTGTTAAAAATTTTAAAAAACTCGAAGCTAATAAATTCATCCGTAAATTTAGATTGTGTTTTCTTGTTAAGTTAAGATTGAGTTCCTTTGTTTGATAAGCGTACCTAACAGTCCCGTACAACACCTGCGGAGCTTTTCCAGTTTAGTTGGTAAGAACTGGTGGCGCTCTAGAACTCCACTCCCGAAGCCGGGTATTGCAAACACGACTCTCCGGTATTAGGTTTGTTTCAAATTAAAATCTTTACTTGCTTACCTTTTAACTTTAATAAGAAAAACGTGTTGCATGGTCATGTTCCGGTCATACTTCTTGAGTCCACTATGATGCAATATCAACATATTAAAATGCCCGTGAAATCAAAAATAGTATGACCTAAAACGCTATTAAAATAGTAATTTAAACTCAAGTTAAAGAGAAACTAAATTCGCGTTAAATTATTAATTAAAGAACGGTAAAAACATATGCCTGTATCTTACTAGTGAAGAGATGTATGTGCATCAACTTCAATAAAAAAAATAAATTTGCTTATCTGACTTCACGTTCGGTCTGCGGAACTGATCAACTGGGGCTCATAGACACCTCTCAGCCAACTTTCAGAAGAAAACGTACATGATCGAACACTCCGACTAGAAGAAAGTCCACTACGCCTACGCGACTGACAAACGCGAAGGACCTCTTAGATCAAAGAAGGACTCTTCACTTACCAAAAAAATCCTATAAATCATCAACATATTCAAGACTTGCTTAAGATCCAAAGCAAAGAACATTTACAGGCCAAGAAAAAATAAAATACCAAAAAAAAAATCAATATTTTACTTGTTAATGGTTTTTGGAATCTGCTAACGCTGAGATCAGCTCAGTCGACTCAGAGGGTGGATGAGATAGAATCTTTGCAAGGAAAATTCTAGAAAAATTAGCAATAATCGATGTGGAATCACAAAATATCAACTCATAAAAAATGAAAAGGCGACTCACCTGTAGTTACAAGGCGAGTCCAGGAAACAAACAAATAATACATTAAAGATAATTATAAGATACTCTCTGACACTCGCAAATAGGTACGGCAGAAGATCTCCACAAGGATGTTTCAAGAAAAGTTTTCTATCCCGGCACCATACACTGACAATCACAATAGCTGACTTTTTAAGAGTGTCCCTTGTTCGATTCCTATTGACGAAGGCTCAGCACAAACTTCAAAGGACGTTCCTTTCCTAAATTTAACCTGAATAACCCCTACGTGCTGCATGCTACATGTCACGCAAAAACGAGGCTTTCGTGTCAACATTTGAAACATCATCAAAATTTTAACCTGAAAAATGCTATATAATATAAATAAATACTCTGTACACAAAAGGACCTACTCCGCTCATTGTGGCAGGCACAATCAAAAACGCTATCAAAAAATCCTCTAACATTCTCTCACCAACCGATTCACACGAGCGATGACAACCTCTGGGAACCCAAACCACTCACGTTTTGTGATTTTTCCTATTCTGCCACGTTGCAATATGACACCAGGAGGCATGCTTTATACCGTATTTGTAATCCTTAATATTAATCATGAATTAATAGTCCCAGAAACAAATTACAATTACAGTCGATTCGATAATACCGCAGTTCGGGTTAGTTTGGGTTACGTTGGTTGCTCGAACTAGTAGGCAAATAATACTAATATAACTAGGCGTACTACGACAGATGCAAGGCAAAATGTCAAATTAAGAGGTTGATTGCCACGATTACCGAAATGCCACTTAAAAAAATAATAAGATTGAATGCGATATTATAGAAAATCAATTTAGAAAACCAAAATAATAAGGCGTTTTATGATGATACAAGCCCACAAATAACTTTCACTATGAAATGACTATTACAAGATGAAATTAGGTTTACTGCCCAAGATGACAATGTATAGGTTTGTTTTTATGGTTGTTTGCATTCCATTTGGTTCTTTAAAGCTCTAAGCTATCTAGTTTTTTCTAGGAAAGTTAAAACTCAAGAAACTAAATGAAGAAATACCGAAAATACCCTCAAAAGCTAATATAAACAAAGAACAGCAAGGACAGATCGTTCAGAAATTTGATCAATACAGTCCACTTGTCACCAGAAATTGATAATGATTAAATTAAAATTAGAAATCCCTACACTCATGCAAGAGATATTTAAAAAAATTTAAGTGAAAATCTTGAGCCAAGTTAATATTGTTGACATGCATCTCCTAAAACCCACTTAATATTAAATATTCACTTTTGTTAAAGACAATCACATGTATGGCCCTCTTTATCATTAAGAAAAAGGATATTGTAAAACAGATGGTCAAATAACCACTACGAGACGTGGATGCAAATTATTTAATTTTACCTTAATTAATTGGAAAAGTATAACTATACTATGTAATGTGACCAATATAGTATAGTCTCATTCTTATACGGGCCTTAGGTATTATGAAATGTAATCGGTATTTAAACAAATCGCCAGGATCAAGAATGTAATCCATTCTTGACAGAATGATGAATGAAAATAATTCAATGGCAAAAATTGTAAAAATTTTGTTTTTCAAAAATTAAACTAATTAAATATTTTATTATATTTTCAGCTACAATCACAGAAGGTTACCCTATCTAGCTGTTATGTTTTACGATTTTTAAGTACATCTTTAATTCTAAGTTATTTTTCATATAGAAAATTAGTTTTATGCCACCGCCTAGGCCTGTAAGTAGTTTTTGCTTCTCACCTAACTTTCGTATGATTTTTTTTTTGTTTACGTACAACCTTTTCAAGGCTTCTGATATCCTCAAAGCAGCATTGAACTACACTTGAATTTGTTTCGAAGCGGTTTTCTTATCTTAAAAATAATACAATAATTAAATGAAAATTGAAAAGATCACAAAGTATTTTCCATGAAGGCCTACCGATAAACAGGCGCCCCCCAGAACGACATTGATTGTGCTGCTTCCCTACAAGCCTAGCGCGGCACCTTTTGAGAACCAGTCTTCTAAAGGATAGAATTATGTCGCCAACAAAGCAAAATGTACGTTCGTTCATTGCAGTAATGTTTCAGAGACATACGTTTGTAAATAAAGTAATTTAATCAAAATCAAGAGGCATTTAGAGCGTTCAAACTCAAGTAACAGAACTAAGAAATGATAAAAATTTTAACAAAACATAAATTAATAATTTGATTAAACTTTAATAATAGGTCGCGTCGAGTTTCCTTCTTTTCATATGCATTTAGCTAGATGACTGCATATTCTATAAATAAACATCTCAAGTAGCAAATTATTTGTATATTTATTTGATTAAGAAGGAATTAAATGTTATAAATGCTATATTGAACCTCGCAAATTTGCTGTATAAAGTCCTCAAATTGCTCAATTTTGTTTTTGGAGCATAACATACGTTTTAATTCTTGCAACCAAATGACAAAACGCTTTTATAAACATTGTAAGAACCTCTCCGACTATACATTAGATTTGCTCGAACAGTAAATGTTAATGATTTACCAGATATTGTCCACTAACAGTGACTGGACTGATTGGAGCATGTTTTTAAGTAACTAGCTGCGGTCACGTTTGACTTATTCACTACTTCATTTTTTTAATAATGATATTGTTACGTTTTTCCTGTGGGTTCTGTCAAAACCACAACTTTTACTATTTTTAAAATAATACTCTCTTTATTGGTTATCACCGTATACAGTTAAACAAAGTATACTACTCTTATAACTTTACAACTATTAGATCTTTCAAATTCAGCACTCGATGATTAACTAACTACGACACACGTTCTGCCCGCTATTTATATCCAGTCACTTATCGTGAATATTCCGGAAGCCGATCTTCTTCTTATTATTATCGGCTCGCGGCGGCGGCCGTACTACACATGCATCGGGAAAATGACAGACCTGTGAGGAACGTTTTCGATCGGCGATGAATCATATGGAAATAACGTAGACACTGCAAGTTGGCTGTATAAGGTAGCCCAAAAGCATATAGATGGTCGCTAGCCGTGACATTGCCTCCCTCTTAAACCTGATCGTCCCAATCAGTTACTTCATTTCCATGATATGCTTTGAGTCTGTCGAGGTGGACAACTTTCAGTTTGCTTCTGGCTACGTTGAATTCTATACACCACATCATGTATTCTTTTGATGACTGTATAGGGCCCTTCCCATACTGGCATTAGCTTGGAAGATCTTCCTTTCTTCCTTTGCGGATTATCTAACCAGACTTTATCGTTCATCTCAAATCCTTAAAGTTGGCGTTGGGTTAATATCGAGTCTTCATTCGGTCACTGGCGATACGCGCAAACGGTAGCACCACATTATACTGATTCATCTTTCTCCTAAATCTTGTTTTGGGTTCTTGACTTGCGACACAGGTTGAACACTGCCGGCACTATGATTGGCAATAAAATCTGTCACGGATCTTGTTAATCGTTTTGTGCACTCCGAGATGAGCACCACTCTTTCCATTATTCACTTTATACAGAACTTCTGATAGCCTCTTCCTTGGTACCTAACTAACTGCGTTTTCACTAATTTTACATCGACGACTTCCCAGGCTCCTTTAAGAACTCCATTTTCAACTACCAGAATTATTTCGCAATGTTTAAACTTATCCTCGCCTGGTCTTCTGGATAAAGCATCTGTATTATTATGAAATCTTCCTGCCCTGTGCTTAACCTTAAAGTTATATTGTTGCAGCTCTTCCTGACTCGACTTTGAACATCTATCGTCTCTGGATGGAGATGTAGACCGCAGTTGTACTCGACACTCTCTCTTGAAATGTTCAGTCCTGCCATATCTATAGCACCGATTTGAAACATTTCGGTTACGTGGCCTATCTTCCAGTGGATGCCGGAACCTTTGTATTAGACAGTCTCTTTTGAAATGTCCAAGCCTGCCACATCTATAACACTTATTTGAGACATTTCGGTTACGTGACCTATATTATATCCTTGTGGCTCCCGGAATATTTGTACTTGACAGTCTCTTTTGAAATGCCCAGTCCTGCCACATCTATGGCACTGATTTGAAACACTTCGATTACGTGGCCTATCTTCTAGTGGCTCCAGGAATCTTTGTATTAGACAGTCTCTCTTCAAAGGTCCAGTAGGGTGGATCGGTCAATATAAGAAAAATACAATTTTCACCAGATAAAAATTGGCCATTATGCAAAAGTTGCTCCATCGAATACAAGTTCTGAATGTAAAATATTTACTTAAAAATATTTATTTAATACTGTCCCAGGGGCTAAAACTTTTTGCGTAAACGTAAAATTCTGCAGTTTTTTTCATTTTTATTTTGAATTGATTTTTCTTTATATTAAAATTGGCCATTATGGAAAAGTTTCTCCATCGAATACATGTTCTGAATATAGAATATTTGCTTCAAAATGTTTATATTTAATACTGCCCCAATGGGTTGAAACTTTTTGGATAAACGTAAAAATCGGCAGTTTTTCTTCTTTATATTTTGAATTGACCTCTTTATATTAACATTTGCCATTATGGAATAGTTTCTTCATCAAATGAATATTCCAAATATATGATATTCACTTGAAATAATTTATGTTTAGTACTGCTCCAAGGAGCCTAAAATTTTAACATAAATGTAAAAATTGTTAATTTTCTTTTTTGTTATGAACTACTAAATCGCGCCTAAAATTTCAAATACTCAAATTACATCACTGCGCCACGCAACAGCACCCTCACTGTCTTGGCCTTGGCAATATTGCTTCTATCTCAGATTCACGTCTAAGTACGCCACATTTTCGAACTTGGGACCTGCGCATTTGGAAGTAGCCCAGTGTTTTCGTTCCAATATTTCGTTTCACGCATGGCTCTCAGCTCGCTCCGCTTGCTTTGGAGGCGCAGCCAACCAAAACTAACCCAAGACAATGCCCAAAATTAAGAAAAATCAAGAAAAAACAACTTTGAGAAATGTATGAATTTGCACGTACGCATGCGTTCCTAGACGCGAATATATCTCAGTAGTAACGTGGTTATTGTTTAGTTTAGTGTTTACGCCGGATACGCCGTGTGTTTTGTTGCTCCATTTTCTCTACACGATGTCCGTATCGCGAAGTGATTTGGTACGTCCTATATTCGGCCATAGATGAGATTTACCACCGGCCAGTTTACCAACTTATGAAGACGTTTTGTTATGTTATTTGTTGATTAGTCAAAGCAAAAAATTCAATATAAAAACCTAGTTTGTGACACGCGTATCGAACTTTCTCAAAAG
This sequence comes from Pissodes strobi, assembly GCA_016904865.1. NCBI lineage: Eukaryota > Metazoa > Arthropoda > Insecta > Coleoptera > Curculionidae > Pissodes > Pissodes strobi. The sequence goes on along the minus strand of JAEQML010048217.1, from coordinate 43,621 downwards.
TTTATAAAGTAGTGGGTGTTGGCTTCAATTCTTATAATAGACCACGGTGCTATAGTGAAAAGACTGAAAACATACCACAATAAGTACTGGAACATATTAAAACCCTATGCGTCCAGAAAAGTTGTCAAAACCTACCAAGAAAGGACCGCATTGCTCAAAGAGGAAGCAAAGTGCCTTTTTGACATAGCATCATGCAGATGTAAGAGTTTTGATTCTTGTAACTGTAAAAACTCAAACAAAATATCTTTCAAAGAACGAGACCTTTTGCTTGATCAACGCACGACTTCAAGGAAACTAACAGCATAACTGCTAACCTTAGCAGAAAAGGCAAATGGAGGTGCTTCAAGAAAAATATCACGCGGAATATCTTCCAGCCATCAGTGTCAGTGTGCGCTCTGAAATTGAATGTGTTCCTTCAGCTAGTAAATTGTCAGAAGTAGCTCATTAGCCGAAAATTTCGCAGAAGTTCCAGAAACTTAATGACCTTAGTACAATTGCCAAAACTTTGGATAGATTTGGGGTTTTCGATAGAGCTGGAGCCGCGATTGTACCAGCAATACCACAAAATGTAGTCTTCATTTTCGAAGATAATTTAACCAATGTTGTTGACGAAAACGAAATACGTCGTGTTCGTCAAAACGGAGGACGGGCTTAACTGAAGCATCCTTTACTTTTGAAGGTAATAACTTTGGATTATATGTCGATGGACGCAAGGACAATGGAAGAGTCGAAAAGGAAGACCATAGTCCAAGAACATATAAGCTTGCTCATAGAATGTGGTGCATCTGTCAATTGCATGCAAATGAGCTTCCCCCTTCGCCAATTTTTTGAGCATCTTGATGGTATTACTGCTGAACGTCAAAGCTTTACAGGGGCTATAAGAAAAGCTTTAAAATATTGTGAGTGGCTTCCCCTCTTAGATTATAGGTTTCCTCGCTTGAAACACAGGTTTATGCAACGATGTGGTTTGCAACAAAAACTCGAGTACTTTGCGTTTAGGTTGGTAGACGCTCTAATTTTTCCTAAAATTTCCAGCTTCCCATGCCACACACAAGCAACCGAAATGTGTGTAAAAATCGCCACATAATCTGCTGACTGTTTGTGGCCCCGAAATATGAAATGATTTATCAAGGCAATGTTACACTCTTCAAGATCATATCAGTATTTAACACAAAGAAAGAGTATCCACCATTATGATAGTCCAATGTAACTTTCCATCTTCTGTTATACTTCTATTTTATGAACTTATGTTTATTATCAAATAATTGCTTGCTAGAGAAAGAACAACAAACATTTTTCTAACCCATTATATTGTTTTTTATCCATAATAGTATATTATGATATAAGTGTATAAGAGGGCCTTTAAAGCACGCGCGACATATTTCAAAACACGACGCGCAGCGGAGTGTTTTGTAAGTCGCAAGGGCTTTAAAGACCTCTTATACACGTATATCATACGCTATTTTTTATTACGAATGCATCATAATCTCAAAAATATTTTAAATATTAAACTTAAGGGATATATTGACGAATATAATAATCTGTCACATTTGACATGATCAAATGTTTCTATAGCAACCTTTAAAAAAGTAGGCGCATCATAAACATCATTTTATGCACGCTGCAGCGTGCGATAATCGTTGATTATGATGCATGCGTAATAAAAAAGGTATTTTTAACTTTCATGCTAATTTCAAGACATTCTCAAAACTTTCAAGTCATTGGGACAGTATAAAACAATTGAATTTAGCAACTACAAAGACACGGCTATAATTGTGCTTCTATGTAGCATGTATCAAGCAATGGCTGAAAACAAAGCCACTGAAAAACAGTTCGAACAACAATGTTGAATTTTAGGCAAATTCCATTATTTAATATTTTTTCAAAGTCTTTGGGGCAGTATAAAGCAATTGAATTTATAACAGATATTAACAGTCATAATTCTGCTTCTATGTAGCATCTTTTCCGCAGTGGTCAAAAATGAATTTCGAAAAAATTAATATTCGATTTTTTTTTTTTTTAAGGTAGATCCTATTGCGCTCGACGAGCGGTGTGTGTGCGAAGATGTTGATTGACACGGTTCTTGAATATTTGTAGGTTGTAATTAGTGGGAAACAGATGTCCTGGAAGTGAGTTCCACAGTGATGCAGTGCGCCAGACAAAGAAGTTCTGGTAAAGCGATGTTCTAGGTGTTTCTAGTTGTACGACGAACTGGTGCGCTCCTGCCGTCTGTCGGGACTGCCTGACAGGAGTTGCCAGGGGCGGGATTATGCGGGCCAAATCCTGGGAACATCTGCCGTGAAAGTATCTGTAAAACAGAGACATCTCGGCCACATGTCTGCGATGTTCCAGACTATCCAGATTCCGGGTCAACTCCGGATCGCCGACGAGACGCACAGCCCTCTTCTGAATGGAATCCAGCAGCTTTAGGGTATGCTTTGGTGCGGCACCCCAGATATGTGAGCAATATTCTAAGCACGGTCTTATTTGCACTTTGTACAGCAAGAGCAACTGCTGCGGTGTATAGAGTTTTTTGTTGCGAAATAGCGCACCAAGCTTCTGGGAGGCTGATTTTGCGATGTTAGCAACATGGTCATGCCATGACATATTGCTGTTGACCGAGACACCCAGCAGCCCGATTGACGAGGATGAAGGAATGGTGGATCCTGCCATAATGATGTCAGGGCCCGCTGTATTGGCCCTCTTAGTAAACGTTGCTGCTTGGGTCTTTGCTGCATTGAACTGGACCAAATTTCGGTCGCCCCAAGTTTGAACTTTCTCCAGGTCTTGATTAATTGCTGTAATCTGCTCCTGTCTGCGGTGATGAGTCTCAGTCGCTGGTAAGGGTTTTTCTGATCTAAAGTGGGAGACAAGGGTACTGTCATCTGCAAAACTGTAAACAGGATTATTCGTTTCGATCAGCAGGTCATTAATATAGATGAGGAACAGAGTTGGTGAAAGTATTGCGCCCTGAGGCACGCCCGCGTTGATGGTGAATGTGTCCGAGATGTGTCCATCGACTGCAACGTGTAGGGACCGGTTCTTAAGGAAACTGGCCAGCCAGCTGCAGAGAGAGGCGGGCAGTCCCAAGGACGGCAGTTTGTTGAGCAGTCCGTCATGCCAAACTCTGTCGAATGCCTTTGAAATATCCAACGCAATCCCTCGAGACTCTCCGTAGTTTTCAATTGCCCTACTCCATATATGAGTGACATAGGCCAATATATCTCCTGTCGATCTCTCTTTGCGAAAGCCGTATTGATTATCGCTGATTATTCTGTTGCTCTCGAGGTACTTGAGTAGTTGCTGGTTGACTACACGTTCCACGACTTTGGAGATTATTGGAAGCAAGGCAATCAAGCGATAGTTTGAGGGCGTGGTTTTCTTGCCTTTTTTTGGAACAGGTTGCACTCGAGCGACTTTCCAAGAGGATGGGTAAATCCCTTTTCTGTAAGAAAGAGAAAAAAGCCTGGAAAAAACAGGTGTTAGTTCGTTGGCGCAGTTCTTTAGCACGATGGCAGGTATTCCGTCCGGTCCTGATGCCTTTTGCGTATCTAGTTCTTTAAGGATTTTGCGAATATCACGATGAGAAAACTTGACTTCTGCCATGGTGGTGTTGATGTTCGGTATAGTGGGGAGAGTCTTGCTTTGGGGCACGTCTAAGGTAGAGTGCGATGAAAACATTTTGGCGAGCATGTTTGCTTTTTCCTTGGCTGTAGTCGCCGTGATGCCACGTTCGTCCGTCAAAGGTGGACCCTAATGGACTCTAATGTCCAGGCTTGCCACATCTATAGCACTGATTTGAGACATTTCTGTTACGTGGCGCCCGAAATCTTTGTACTCGACAGAGTCTTTTGAGATGTCCAGTTCTACCACATCTATAGCACTGATTTCTAACATTTCGGTTACATAATATTACTTCTAGTGGCTCCCAAAATCTCCCCGTAACCTGAAGAATTTCGGTTAATTTCTTCAAATTTCCGCCCATCTCAGTTAGTTCACAACTGTTCGTCAGCTTTTCGTTCTGGATGGATACGGCCCTGATTGTTATCTTAGAGATGTTAGAGGCCGCCTCGATTTCTAGAACACAACCCAAAACTTCAAGGCTGTTATCAAATATTGGCTAAGCGTAGCATCTTCTGAGTTTCTGCATCTCTGATACCATCCACGAAATATTGAGCAGCAAGTTTCTCTGCCTCAAACTCAGGTTTTTACCAGATTTCTGATATCGGGTTTTACTTATGCCTGATGTAGTTGCCTTCTATGCTGGTCTCCAAATCCTCTCCAGGGCAGCAACCCGTATATCATATATCCTCTGTTGGCCGATGGGAATAATCTGTAGTAGTTCCAGGGCAAATCCACAAAGCGTTACCACTACGGATGTAGCCATTTCTTCGTTATTCCAACCGTTGGCAATAGCAGCAGCTTTAAATTCTCCCCTGTACATTGTCCAGAATGTTTTACCGTCATAAGTTGGAGGTTTAATATTCTGTCTTGTAGCGATGAGTCCTTGATTTTGTAGTCTGGTAACTTCTTCTGCTTGTAGATTCCTCATTCCTCCTATACGTTTCCTACTTCTATTTGTACATTTTCATATTCTTTTTGTACATTTCCAACTTCTTTTTGTACATTTCCAACTTCTTTTTGTATATTGTCTACTTCTTTTAAAAATTTTTCATTTTATCCGTCCAATATTTTCTGTAGTTTTCCTTGCTCGCCTACAATTACATTCAGCATGCATTTCTGAAGCCGATCCTGTTCTACTTGCCTTTTCCGTTCATCCCCTTCCCTATCCGCTTGCCTCTTATCGTCTTTATCTTGAAAAACATTTCTAAATCCGGTCATGTTCTGTTTGCCTTTTATCGTGTTGGTCTTGTAAAATTTTCTGAAGCCGATCCTGTTCTAATTGCCTTTTACGTTCATCCTCTTTCCGATCCGCTCGCCTCTCAGCATTAAAATATTCCATGAAATCGGCCAACATTTTATTTATTTGCTCCATTTCTGCCATTTGTTGCCTTGTATTGACCATAACATGCAAAAGTGCACACACACAGTAACACATCCCATGTTATCAATTTATTTAAAAATATAATTAGAATTTGGGCTCTTTTAATATTTCTTTACTATTTTGGCTACTTTATCTCAAGTTTTTACTACATTTTACATGATTCGTTTAAAAGTATATTTTGATCGTTGGCAACCCATCGAAATTATGGTCCAGTGCATGCTTTTTATCTTTTGTCCTACCTCGTAAATATCACACTTTCAGGATTAAAACGGACGAAGGGTAAAATTTGAACGATAATTTATTAGAAAGAGTTTTTATATGCGGTTTTTTTCCGACTCGGATCAGGGTTAGACTCTGTGATTTATGATACAAAGTTATTATATTTTCATTGTATATTCACATAAGAAGACTCTTAAGATGATTTAAGCATCGGGATTCATAACAAAGCTTAATATTGCTCACTGAGGTTTTTAAATTATTTATTTCTTGTCATCAAGAGCTGCCGGATAACCTTGCCATTTTTATATCTGGTCAAGAGTTGTTCTTTAAAAATTGTGACAATGTTGCAACACGGTTTTCTTATTAATTTTAAAAAGGAAAGGATTTTAATTAAAATGAACCTAACACTGGAGAGTATTGTGTGCAATACCCGGTTCCAAGTGTGGAGTCCGTGAGCGCCACCAGTCCTGCCAGCTAAACTGGAAAAGCTCCGCTGGTGTTATGCGGGTTTTTAAGCACTTTTTTTAAACAAATAAACACAATCCTAATTTACGGTTCGATCTATTGGCTTCTAGTTTTTTTTTTTAATTTAAAACAGCAAAAATCTTTCAATGAAACTTAAAAGCAAAGGAATGACCACATAAAACTATTAAGTAATTAAAGATGATTGTACAATATGAGATGCAAGGGGTGGTGGTAAATGAGTGGTCATATGCCACCCCAAATGTCAACTTAACCTGCTCGTGTGATATCCAAAGTTATCCGGTGCACCCTGCTAGACAACGAGGCTCTGACGACGGAGTCACGGAGGTATAACCATTCCAACGGGTAATGAGGAAATGCATAACCACACGGACCCTCCACCAATCCGCAATGGCAAGCGAGGTGGAGTACGGCTAAAATCCCCGCATGGTTGTAGAAGTAAAGGCACGGCCCTCAGTCCAGGGCTACCATGGATTACGACAAATGCATATCGCCACATATAATGTAAGAACATTGTCATCGTAGGAAAAGTTAGTGGAACTGGAAGAGGAATTGAAACACATAAAGTGGGACATTGTGGGTCTCAGCGAAGTAAGCCGGAAAGGTGAAGAACATCTAACTCTAAAGTCGGGTCAACAACTGTTCTACAAGGGTAATGACGAAAAGGCAGAAGGTGTTGGGTTTCTTATACACAGAAAACATACCGAAAATATCCAACCACTTGAGGGTATAAACTCAAGAATGGCATTCGGTACTTTGAAATTGAACACCAAATATAGCATTAAAATAGTTTGCGCACCAACAACTGCTGGTCCACACGAAGAAGTCGAAACCTTTTTTGAACTATACAGTGCAATTGGGCAATCCCCCCAATAACGTAATTGGCGATTTTAATTCCAAGCTGGGACGCAAAGCAAATGAACCTGAAACAGCATCAGGGTATGAACAACGCAACGAATGAGGTGGAATGCTTTTGAACTTTTTATTGCAAAATAGTTTCTTCGCAATGAACAGCTTCTTCAAGAAGAGTCCTCAAAGAAAGTGGACATGTGCTAGTCCAGACGGTGTAACTAGGAACGAAATAGACTTCATAATTTTATAAACTATAGAAACATGATGCACGATGTATCGGTCCCTAACAACTGTTTAATAGGAAGTGATCATAGACTAGTCAGAGCTAAGATCACAATAAATCTGAAGAAAGAAAGAACTAAAATGATAAACAAAAAACATCAAATAGGCTGGACTCCTATAGAAAATACCAAGGCCTATGAGGAGACTGTTCGAAATAGTCTTGAAGAAGCAGACTTGGAGGAAATGGACCTAAAAACAATAAACAATCGCCTGTTGGAAGCTGTGAAGAATGCAGAGGAAAAGTATAGGACGAAGGGCAGAGGAAAGGAAGATAAAATCAGCACAGACACAAAGGACCTTATGGAGAAACGAACAAAGGACCTTATGAAGAACAAGAACGACACAAACAGGGACGAACTAGGATAGTTAAATACAGATATCAGCAAGGCGGTAAGAAGAGACGTAAGGCAATATAACACCAATCAAGTAACGACTGTCATTGAAGAAAATAAAAGTTTAAGGGTGCTAAGAAGAAGCCCCGCTACGAGTAAGAAAAATATATCTAAACTTGCTGACCATGAAGGACAAATAACATCAAATAACGATGAGATTATCAAGATTGTAGAAGAGTTTTACAGAGAACTGTACAGAGAAGAGAACAAAAATGAAGTTATTAGGATCAAGAAAGTGGAAAATATAGGGTCAGAGGACATGCCAGAGAAAACAACAGCGAAAATCTCAAAATCACTGAATGAGATGAAGAACAATAAAGCAGCTGGGGATGATCAAATTGTTATTGATGCAATTAAGCTCTGGCTCTCTTGTTTAACGCGTGCCTCTTGAATGGAGCAACATCGTCCAAATGGGACAAAGCAGTAATAATAATAGTGCACAAAAAAGGGGATATGACTCGGTTGAGCAACTTTGGACCGATTGAAAGAAAGGTTCATCAGGGAGACACAATTTCTCAAAAGCTATTCACAGCCCTGTTGGAGTATGCATGTAAAACCGTCGTCTGGAATGGAATGGGTATTAATATAGACGTAAAGTTTTTAAATAACCTCAAGTTTGCGGATGACATAGTATTTATCACTGACAGCTTTGGCCAGGCACCGACAATGCTCCAAGGACTCTTCACTGCTTCAAAAGGGGTTGGCCTCAAGATAAACTTTTCTAAAACCCAATTCTTGACCAACCTGGTTCACGCCAAGAACATCTCCGTGGACTGCAAGGACATCGAGCCAATAACCTCCTATATACAAATATTTGGGCCACGAAATAAGAATAGGTAGGGATAACCAAACATGCGAGCTAGTAAGAAGAATAAGCCTAACCTGGGCTACATTTGGACAGCTAGGAGACCTTCTCAGATCAAGTATCCCAATGAGTCTGAAAATAAAAGTGTTTGATCAGTGTATTCTGCCTGTAATGACGTATGGTGCAGAGACTCTAACGTTAACAAAAACAACGGTGTCGAAATTGCAAGTCACCCAAAGAGCGATGCAGAAAATAATGTTAGGGGTATCATTACGTGATAGGATTCCTAATGCCACCATCCGCAGGCGATCAGGAGCAACAGACGTTGTTGTAAGGATAACCACCCTAAAGTGAACTGGGCTGGCCATGCAGCGAGAACAAACGATGACCGATGGACAAGGAGAGTTTTGGAGTGGAGACCTCGAATACAATGACACAGAAACCGAGGACAGCCTCCAACAAGATGGACCGATGACATAATGAGAATAGTATCGAACTGGATACAGGTGGCGCAGTGGACATCAAGGGCTATGTGATCATTATGTGATGTACAATATGATGATTGTACTGAGACCAATTCTGTTGGTAAACTCGGTACTGTATGTCTTACACCTAAAAACTCTAAGCACAAATATTCGAAGTGATCACTTTGGTTTACTTAAGATTCATACCGACATTTAAATCCAAATGCATCAATTAGTAGCCGCACAAATAATAAAAGCAATAATAATAATAATATTATTAATCTAATTATTGCGACAATTAACCGTCAATAATTATACCAATAGGCAAGGAGAAAAGAAAAATTTATAAAATTAATAAGAGCTATCTTAAAGCTCTGCCAATAATGCTAAGCTTATAATAAATTAATAGGAACGATACTCCGTTTGATACGAAAGTCGTTGAACGCTGAAGAGGTTTTACTCTGGCCCGGCTACACGCTAGGCAGTGCCTCTGCTCTGAGTTGAAGGAGGGACTTCTCGGCTCAAAGATGATACTGAGCTCAAAGATGAAACCCTATAATAACCCAATACTAATTAGACTACCTTCTTCAATGAAGAAATTAGAGGCCTCTGGTATATATATTTTTTATAAAACACATCACCGCAAAAAATATCAATGGATGTTCGATAACTATCAGGACATAAAAGAAATACAAAGGGTGGAAATATTTTGAATATAAAAAGAAATATGTATGAACCACCCCTAAGTAATATAGACTTTCCCATATGATCAAAACTAAATTTACATTAAGAAAAATTTTCAGATATGATAAAAGCAAAAAGTTAAAATATCCTATGGAATGCAATGCAACTGGTGGTCGATGCAGAAAAAAATAACACAGATAAAAGCAACTAAATTATTAATTAGACAAAAAATACTTTAGCAATATTTACCTCCCTTGAGTTGGAGGGTCTCCTGGAGGATCAACTGGAGAAACAACAATAAGCTTTAGCTTCATGGCGACCATGTGCCACAGGCAGTAACAAAACAAAACCCAAAAAAATCTTACCTTGTGCAGTATGAATATCCTGATAAAGCACAAATTAGGTACTCAACCCAAAATCCCCCAGAAGGGTAGTACAAAAAGAAATACCAAAAGTTGTGTCACCCACTACACTTTAGCAGACACTTTCTAACACTCCAGTAGGAATTTCTGGAAGAAGGAGATCCTCGGTTTCAATCAATTTGCATATGCAACTTCCAAGGAATTTAGAGCGAAAAAGCATTAGTTCAGAGAAAATGATAGTGCCAAGAGTTCCTATCGAAATGAAGAAATAGTCCATATGAGGAAAACTTCTAAGATAATAGACGAGAACTAAGCTTCGTAAAACGACTGCGGAAGCAACAACTAATGAAGTAAAATTAAATTTTTCAATAAACAATAGGAAATATTCCTAAACGAAATAATAAACCTTTAAAAATCCGAATCGACAATTATGGAAAAATAGTCCATTACTAATATGCAAGGCTACCAATCAAATATTACAAAACTTACATCATGTCACTTAAAAAGATAGATAGATAAAGTAGAAATCCTGGAGCTACAAAATGATCTCAAAATCCTCTAAAACATAAGAAAAAACACACATTCAAACATTGATGGTTGGGAGAAAATTAAAAACAATAAGGGAAAACCACTTGGAAATATGCGAGGGCTACGCCCTAAATCACTAGAGCACTATGATAAGAAAGAACAACAGGCAATCTATGCATAAATCAACATTTAATATTGAAGAGAATGAAAAATGCAATAACTAACAATAATTCTCGAATTAATAGGTAAACGAGAAACGGCAGCAGTATCTTAAACCAAATCAATGACCCCAACAAGTTAAAGCTATATCAGTCTGAGATTACAAGTGAAATATTCAAACCGAAAGAAGTACATAAATTTGACCGATCTAATGAGGATCAAAGGTAGATTATTAGCTAAGTTCTTAGATACAGAACTGCAGTAAACATAATTATTGTAATATAAATAAGCAAATTAAACTAATGTCACAATTATTCTTATTTTAGTTGTTTGATGAACCTTGCGAGCAAATAGATTATCCACTAAAATAAAGACAATCACAAAGTGCCGGAGGACAACATCAGAAAAAGGGTTATCAGAATAGCCACTTGTGGCCACAACAGAGTTATAAAAGCTCATACATATCATGTATTAATAATCGTATGTATAATTAATTAATATGAATAAATATTGCAACGGGAAGTCTAGTACAGTAACAAAAACAAAAATAAAAACAAATTAAATAAATAAATGTCTAATTAATTAAACGACGAGGTCAATACTCAATAATTCTTACCACAAAATATAGAATTTTTTGTTGCTAAATGCAGCATATAAAATAGAAGTTATATTTTTTTATAGTGGCAAAATCAGACTGATACAATGTATCTCGGAAATAATATTAATTTGCACTTAGCCAGCATATTTTTTTCCTTAAGTTAGGGTACACGAAAGAAGTTAATTTAGTCCATTTTGCATTACAGCGTTTATTTATAGGCTGTTCGCGTCTGGCGATGTCAATTAGCCATGAGTATACGGAGTAGTGCTTTAAATTGCAGTCGAATGTTTCATATGCATAAACCCAAAATACTTCAAATTTTACGGCTTGGCTTAGGTTTAGTAGTTTAGTTAGTGACCAAAAATCTTGCAATATCAAAAATTCTATAAATTTAGAAAAGCTTTTCCCAGAATCAGCATTAGGATTGTACAGATTTTGTTTTTATAAATATCGTTCAGACACTACAACCAATATAATTAAATCAACTATCATTAAGATTTTACAATGGAAAATATTTTATTTTTGAACTCGATAATGCCGCGCTTCTCGTCGGCAGTTAATTCCTGGTAACCAGGTATTTATTGTCTTATTTCTAAGCTTGGAGTCATACCTGCAGAAGCTTAAGCCTGATGCCTAAGTAAAAGCAATATTGTGTTGTACGTTCCATACTCTCTTAATTAAAGGAACCAAAGCAGCTTTCAGCAGAATCAGAAATTAATTTTTGCCTCGCGATTTTAAGTCCCGCTCTCGGAGTTTTAATTTTCTAAAGAAATGAAATAAAGAAATCATTTGGTAAAATTATATTTTAATTAAATTAATTCATTTTGATAACTTGATATATGACTGAGCATAAAATGAGTATACATTAGAGTAGCATCTCACGTAATAGTAAAAAATATTTATTTATATACTTAGGATATGGTAGATATATGGTGCAGGGTTTTACCGCGTATATTTTTTCATGAATCTCCAGGATATTTTACCAGAACAGATAAATGTACATCGCAAAGCTCCAAAAAATATTCATTTATATATTTTTAAAAAGGATCGTCCTGCATAGGGCTTATTTAGTTTATCGTTATTAATTCCTAATATACCAAGTTTGATCTCTATCTTTAAAACTAACTAAGAACAATGACAAAAACCATTTCATAACGTCAATGTATTAGAAAGAGACCGGTATAAATTAATAGGTTGGTCTAAAACATCGTCAGTTTTTGTTTCAAAGAGAAAAGATTCAACCCAACCTGGTATATTCGGAATTAGAAACGAACGAACTAACCAATACATTTATCATATACGGGGCTACCCATTTAAAAAACACATATTGATATTTTTTGACTACTTTGCGATGCTTTTTTGACTATCCTGGCGATTCATAAAAACTCTAAACATTTTAAACAAGTGGCCTGCCAAAAATCCTCACCGCTAACCTAAAAAAAGCTAAGCTTTTTTATGCTACATTTCACTTAAACACGTTTCAGACAAAAGTTGTAGAGGAAAACTTATAGTTTATAAAGTTAATATTTTTAATTATATAGGGCACATAAAGAAATAAATGATAAATTTTAGTTATATATTTTAACGCCCTATACATTATTACGTTTTTGAAATCTGCATAATATTTAAAACAAATTTCGTATAGCGTAGTATTATGGATGGATTATAGGCACTTAAATATCGACTGCCTAGCCACAAAAACTGATTTGTTATTGTTTTGACAACTATAATATAGCTCTATAGATTGTTTACACATGATAAATAAAAGTCTATCATGAAATAGGCATTACTAAAATATGTTACTTGATACTTAGAATAATTAATGACAAATAATAGTACATACCTTTATTATTGTTTTTATTATTAAATGAATAAATGTACAAAAAATCAAATATTCTTTCAACTCTTTAGCTCTCGGTTTAGCTTAATGAAAATTCTGCTTCTATTTTGTGCGTATTAACAAAATGAGAATGTTGTGGTTCACAATTTTTTATTTTCTTTTAATTATTTTATCCCTTTTGATTCTATGCGTTCTTCTGCTTTCCAGGAAAAAAAAATTGTTAATTCAGTTAAATTCAATATTTTGTTTAAAAATTAATTACTTTTTAAGAAGCTTTTTAGGTTCTTGCATTTCTCTCATTTTGGAATTTTGTTTAAGACCCTTAATTCCTTTAGTTGCTTTCTTAGTGTCTGACTTTTGTGATTTTTCCATTAATCTAAAAATAATATTATATTAGAGTTTCTAATGTTGTAATGTATTTAGTTCGTAAATTTAGACTTACCTTTTGTGCATGTTCTGATGTTTTACATCAGGATTTTCATTGCATTATCCTAAAGAAAATGTTAGTAACATTTTCTTTGATCCGTGGTATTTTCTTTTTCTGTATAATATGGCAGTGAATAGTGGATTAAAAAACATGTTCATCTTCACGCAAGACACATTTAAATTCCTGTAAGTGAGTCCATTTTGTGTTTTATATTTCATGATATAGGGGCTTTGGTTCGTAATTAATATCAACTGTCTTTTGACTCTTGGGTAATAGAAGATAAGGATCTTTAAAGGCTCATTTGTAGAAAATTTCCTGACTACGCTCGTATTTTAGGCATCTTAAATTATTCACTTTAAAGTCAGTTTTTCTTGTTTCCTAGACGTATAGAATCATATCTTTACAGTTAAGATCGTCAAAGTTAAGAAAGCACAAGTGATGTAAATATTCCACATCCAATGGAAATTGTTTTTTTGAGCATCTTAAATTACATTAATATAATCAGTTGGTAAAATATATCTCTACCCTTCAAGCGTCTCTCAATTTAGCTATGAGTGAAGTTACACTTCATTTGAGTGTGACTCTTCTCAAAATATTTTTGGTCGATACTAACATTGCATTTCGCAGCTAATAGGGATAAGGAATTTGACAAAATATAATTTTTGTTCTGATAGCCATAACTATCGGACCATAGTACAATATGATTAACCTTCATCTGCACAGCCGAATCTAAGTGCTAGAATACGTATGTTGCAAAGACTGAGGAACACAGCTCTGCTCCAGACTCGTTCCATGCAAAGTTTTTACTTTGGTATGTTTTTAAAGTCATAAATGGTAAAGTTGTGTACCTGTAACGTTGTCTTACGATAAGCAATTCTAACTTAAGGTTTTGGACACAATTTTATGGCCTGGACGTCCATTGTACAAGCAAAAATTATGTCTTCTTCAGCTCTTTTTGTGTCAATTTCTTTTTCGTTCCTTGCTGTTTCCCTGGCTCTAATATGCTCTTGGTAATCAGTTTCCTTTTTTTGTTGCATCTTATATGGCTTAAATAACCCTATATTCATGTCTTCCATAGTTTTGGTAAAGAAGGTAAAATTGGATACTGGTGTTAGAAAATCAGCAAGGCATTTTTGTTTGTACAATTCATAAATCTCAGTTTTTGATTTAAAATCCTGCTCCAAATACAAATTATAAGTATTTTTCCCGCAATAATGCCTTTCTGTTTTGGGCATTTCTGAAAATATCCAGAGATGATATATAGGTTTGCTGTTTTTCAGAATAATTACCAGGTGAGCAATAAATAATCTTTTCAGCATCAGCATGTTCCCAGTCCTGATCCCAGAATTTTTGAAAAATTGTTTGTCTTTTTTCATCTGTGAATAATATATCTCTTTGTACGTTTTTTTTTTGCAATGTTAGAGTCACCTTTTGGTCCCAGTTGCCTTTGATTTATTTTAATGATATGTGTTACCACAGCATCTTTTCTAGTATATCCATACAGTCTTTGTTTCTGATTGACATATTTATCCCAACAACTTTTATTAGATACTTTCGGTCTCTCTTTTTACCGGTATGTTTTCATTATTATTGTCCTTTACTGAAGGTACTTCTTGCACTGCTTCTCTTTCCAAACTACCAGGCTCATTACTAAATATGGAACTATTCGAGATAGTATCAGCTTCTGACTCTGGTTCATAATCAGGGTCAAAAATATCAAAATTTTCTAAATCACATGAATCTGGAATGTTTTCAATAGGAAAAACTATCTCCAACTGGGAAAAATGTGTACTTATTATTAATTATTACATTATTCGAAATGAAACACTTTGAATTCCATGCAAAATTTAATCCAAAAGGACTTCCTATAAAAGCATAACAGAGCGCTTTCGGCCTAAGCCATCATCAGTGTTACTTGTCATTGGACCTGAAGAACATATCGACGAAGAGTAAACAAACAACACCAACAAACAATGGTCAAATCACAATTAAAAAGTCAAAAGTCACATTTTAAAAGGTAACATAATTTTAAAGGACAATGCCCAACCACGCTTTTCGTGGAACGACAAAGTGTGTCGACGAAGTTGCTATGCTGTTATAGGAAGTCCATGGAATACAAAGTGTTTCATTTGGTATGATTCATACATGCACCCACATCCACTACTCTTCACTTATTACATTATTGGCAGATGCTTCACAATCATCAGTTAATCTTTCTGGTACGATGTTTTGTACTTGAGATAATTCTTTCTCTAAATCTGGAAATATTATATCTATATTCTCGTAATATTGTACCAGATTATTTTGATATCCGTGGAAGTTATTGTCATTTATATTAATATCTAGTAATTTGCCGACATTTTTTTCTCTAATAGGAGTTAACATTACCATTTGGGTGATTGAATGTTAGTCATGAGTTAAATCACAAGGTTGTTCGTTAATTCTGTGATTAGGATCGTGGGTAATTTCAAAATTGTAGGCAACAAGGGGCATTAAATCTTTAATATTAACCGTTGCTGTTTCTTAATTTTTATTCTTTAGTGCTAAGGCAAGCAACTTTGCACCTTTGCTAGACATCTAAAAATGTTTAAAAACCTTAAGCCACACTAAAATCACATAACTCTGATGCCTAATATAAACAAAAACACTAGCGTTCATTTATTTGTCATAGCCTTACTCAGGTATGACTGTTATTTAATTTTACTTTTACAAATTCTTTACATCAAAGATTATCCCAAAAAGTTAATTGGTTTCAAAGACCAAATTAAAATGAGACAATGCATCAAAAAAATTATTTACTCCAGTGCCTATAAGATACATTTCAAAAATGGTAAAAGTACTACAATTAAATAAAATTCGTATCTGACTGTGACTCTCGTCTGCGATTATTGTCTGAACGCAGGTGGAGAGGGCTTCTTTAGCTACGTCGTAAGCTATTCCCAGTACTGGCTGCCACCTCATTCGCAAGAGCATCAGGTCTTGCCTTCATATTGTCACGAGTATCATAGAGGGGTAGCGTGTTTCTTTTAAAGAATAACTTCTCAGAGAAGAGCCTCGTCGCGATTAGTACAATGACTGAGTCTCAATGCTTCCTTTAATCTACCACTGGATGTTCTACTCGTGAGGACACGCCTTGTTTAGCGTGCCGGGGGGTAACTGAGGTAGACCGGGATCGCGTTACGTGGGGTAAGAAGAGATGATAAAGTAAGTACGTTTAGTTTATAACAATAACAATGTATTAACGATAAAACTTTAACAACAATTATTGGTCAGAAAAAATGAGATTCTATTATACCCGATTACTACGGTGCGCATGTTTTCTCGATTTGAGGTACTGTTTATAGGTCTTTGTTTACTATCTTATAATTTATAGTTTTTCTTAAGGGTTGGGTTTTATTTAAGAGCACTAAGAGATTTCACTAAACTTTTTAACTGACTATTTAGACACTTGTCTTTCTAAACACTCTGACAAACTTCTTGTCAAGACTTT
This sequence comes from Pissodes strobi, assembly GCA_016904865.1. Taxonomy (NCBI): domain Eukaryota; kingdom Metazoa; phylum Arthropoda; class Insecta; order Coleoptera; family Curculionidae; genus Pissodes; species Pissodes strobi. The sequence continues at coordinate 27,031 of JAEQML010048217.1, read as the reverse complement.
ACTATGGAGGTTGTGCAACCCCTGGCCCTAGCAGTCGTCAAGTGGCTAACCGGTACCAGGTTGGGTAGGAAAGGAATGGAACCTAAAGCAGTCGTATGACTAACTCTAGGAGCGGATATAACCCAGGAGGCAGTCGTCAAGTGACTAACCTTGGGAGCTGGAGGTGAGACTAAGTCTGCCGAACTGAGGGTTCGGTGGCGTATTTATATAAAACAAAGTGATGATCATTGCATGCATAAGGTTCAAAGTCGCTCCCGTTGATTGCTCGCGTTGTTTATAGTTTGCCTTTAATGTTTATATAACAATCTCCAAGTTCAAGTTCAAACTTGCGACAGGGTGATATTTATTTAGTAGCTTATGCTTTTTAGTAGATTACACATTCCCCCGCCCTCTAAAATGTTGGTCCCCAACATTAATACGACCGCTATAGCTCAAAAAAGAAAGACCTCAATTCGAAAAAACTTGCCGCATAATCCTATGTGATATTACAATTTATAGAACATAAAAAAATATCCATCAGTGGTCTTGTTACTTTCTGGATCCAGGCTGATCCTTAGTAACTCCCTCTAGCCTCCACTGCAGTCTATATGTCTTAGCATTGACATACCATTAAACTGTTTGAGGGTATCATAAGTAAGAGCCTGCTGGAGAGACTAGTATGGACATCCACTGGTGCTTGGTACATAAAATAAAAAACAAACATATTTTTATAAACTGTCTTTGAAATTTTATACTTAACTCTAATTCTAGATTAACAGAGAACAAGTAGAATTTAGAATTCTCCACTAAGTAGTTTGCATATTTGAAATATCTATACTTTACCGTTGACTGGCCAATAGACGCCTATTGGTCAATCCACGTTTTAGACACAATATCAACTCTTTATAAAATACTGATACATGTATTGTAATATCTTGCTTGTATTGACTAATTCAGCCTGCATGGGATGCGTCCACCCCATGAAAGTTGATTTTTGGATTACCACATTTATCATAACCGTAATATCACCATTTTATAAATTGTCTCAGATATTTACAATTCTACAAAATAGTTTACATGACATTTCTTTCTAGAATCATACTAGCTGTCTTTATATTATTTAGTTATAGTCTCCTATTAAATATAGACTTTTATTAACTTGTATAAATACGGTCCTGTTCTCTATTATTTAACTATAGTACCACTATTGCCGGTAATTATAAAAACAATTATTAATTATGTTAAATTATTTTGTACATCTGATATTATATTACGATCCTGTTTATGAGACTAATATTTATAGCTGTATCTTATGTCTCTAATTATAGCAGTTTATTAGACTCAGTAATACTTGTTGACTTATACAAAAATCGGCTGACTTTTTATAGTCTCTTAATCGACTTATTTATGCTTGCTGACCATGTTTATATTTAAAAATGTTTATCTGTACACAATTTATCGATTTTAGTTCCATGAAATATCGTACAGTCAATTATTCTAATATGTAACATTAATAAATAAAAGGTATCTTATACTTTACGCTACAATATTTTCTTTCTTCTGGCTTGTCCCTCACTTCTTGGTGGCTAGATGGCGCCCTTTGAAAACTGCTGAGAAAGTATCCATCTTTGCTTCGTGTCCCTTGTTGAGTATCGATATGTCTGCCCCATCTCTACTTGAACGAGTAATCGCCGAGTAGTTCTGGTGCTTTCTTCGTTTTTATATCCTTTGACTGGTACCCCTGTCAAGTCGTCGACCTCGAACTTTTTGACCTCTGGTTAGAATTGCTGTGATTGTCATTTCTTATTTCTGTCTAGGAGTCTAGGGTGACGGTAGCGTTTTTTTGTGTTGTTGTATCGCCTAGATCAAATAATTATATTACAATATCTTGAATTGATATAATGACAAAGATTTGTGTTTGTTTTTTGCACCTTTTGGTCGGTTTCTGTTCCTGCCGAATGCAGTTTTTTCAATGTGACCAGGAATTTGCCTATGAAGTTTGAATCTTGGCAGGTGCTTTGAAGCGAAAAGGTAAGTGTTGTATTTCCTAAAACCATTATCTTTGGCCTCTTGTAGAATGAGAATGGATGCTAGAGTATAAAAAACTCTAATCTAAGGGTGTTTGATGCATGAGTTTGAATTTCTTGGAAAGGGTGTGGCAATATACCTACTCCATTTTATGGAATGTGGGGCTTGAATATTAAAAAGAGAGGTTTTATCAATGTTATTTATTCCATTCCAAGCTGTAGATGACGTGTATTACTGCTAGTTTAACATGAAAGTGGTTATGTGAAGATTAATTATAGCTTTTTTTAGGTTACGGAAGCATGGAATAGGAATAATAAGAGTCCCTGGAACTTAATGGTCTGGCCGAACTGTCATTGCTGGCTGCTGTGGCACCACATGTTCCAGTTTTTCCCAGTCTGTCCATGGAATGGTTTTCGACATAACTACTGGATCCTCACGTCTTCTTTCTACAACTGTAGGTAAGTCGCTAGATTTTATTGCTTAGCTTTAGTTTTATTCATGTTTGTTGTCTCGTCTTTTGATAATTATTTTCAGTTTCTGCCAGATATTGCATGTCCTGCTGCTGCTGTTTTCATTGTTGTGTTATAATTTATATCTGACTCCAAATATCTCACAATATTTAGATATCTTTTGAGATTGTAATGCTCTTTTCTCAGCTTTTTTTTTGTTATATTTCTCTTAAGCATTTCTTCGCTTTTTAGGTCTGGATTCTTGCAGAAATTGGAGACTTCTGTCGTAACTGGATAGCTCTTCAACTGGTTCCTGAGTACTCGATGGACTGCTGACGCCTGTGCACATCTGTACCTTCTGAGATGATTGGGCCAAACTTGCAAGGATCTGGTAAATTGATATGTGTTATTTACAGCTTAATATTTAATTCATCTTCCTGATATATTTACATTCTTTCTCTATACACCTATATCTATTCTAATTTCTTTATATTACATTCCCATATCTTAGGTTTCCTTATTCTTTACTTAATCTGTACTTTATTCTATCTCTTCCGTATTTACTACTTTCTTATATATGTATGCTTTATTTTTTAAACTCGTATTATATACATATCTTTATATATTTCCTCAATTGTTTCAACTTATGTATGCTTCTCAACAACTTTCCTTTAATTATTTCACCTTATGTATGCAACTTTTCATACTTTATGTGAACACTTTATTCTATGTATTTTTATGCTTATGAATACATGACATAGTTATTTCATTATTTCCTTATCTATCACGAGGCAGTGATAAGTTAATCTATCTATGTCTCTATGCTTCATTATGTGACTAGCTTTATGTACAAAATATAGGACATTATATTATTATTTATATAACCATGTACACTCTTTTTTAAACACATTATATAAACATGTTTTGCTTAAACATTTCTCCATTATTTCACCTTATGTATGCTTTACATACACAACTTTTGCTTATATATTGCCTCACTATGTATGCTTCTTCTTAAAACATCTTCTTCTATATTTCTTCTCACTTTACATAAACATTTTTCAACTTATGTATGCTTCTCCTATATTCTTCATGCTTTACATAAACATTTCTTGCTTATGTAACATTTCACCTGGGAACTTTGCCCTTTTTGAGCCTTTGTGGTACCAAAATTTTTGCTAACATCCTTACTGTCAGTATAGCTATTTCAGTCCGTACGCTCCACTTTCCGATGCCTAAATTAAGATAAACTTTCGTTGCAGTCTTATTTAGGCCGGAGAACACTTTACTTTATAATACTTCCTCGTATACACATATATTCCTCCTGTATATACTCTCAATACACAATTTTAATGGCAACTCAGTTTTTTCTGCTTTTCTCGATATCGATAATCATGCAACTGATCCATTTACTTGTGCTCTACTATATATATCTTCACATTTGCTTCACCTATTTATTTTGCATACATAGTTTACTAATAAATCTCACTACTATTCACTTAACACGACTTATTGTAGCTTCTTTTTTCTTCATAACTCCTATATGCTATGCTATGTGTATTGTCTATTTATATACAGTTCCTTAACCTCCTAAGTGTTTTTATCTATATATTTGTCTTAATAACACTTGGGTATATATTATGCTTATTTATGTTTCACTATGTACAACTTTTATTTACATTGAGACTTTAATCCCACCTCCCATTTTTGTTTTTGCTTGTTTCTTCTTTAGTTTCTTATTTTACTTGCGTACTTGTTCCATATATAATTTTATTTTCCTTATCTTTGTCATCTTCACTAATTTCTCCTGCTTCTTGCTCCATTGTTTCCTTCTCATATACAAATCTGTTGTATTGCTCCATTTTAATTTAACAATCAGTTGTATTTAATTTATTATCTATTTCCTTGCAGATACGGACCTGGCCTTGGTCACACCATGCGGTTCGATTCTTGACCTTTCCCAACTAGCGGTGGCGCTTGGATTCAATGGCCTTGCATCTTTTAGCGTCCGCCGCAAGATGGCGACGTGAATGCAGCAATAGACGTAGCTTGAACGCGCGTAATTTAAAAATTGCCTTATATTGTAAATAAAATTTTTTGAATTATGTTAGTTTTATTGACCAATAATAAGATTTAACCGCGCGAAACAATACTGGCGCGTGTTTTGAATTTTTTTTAATTATAATTTAATTGTTTTTTCTCTCTAACAACGGGGTAGCTTCGGCGCCTCCACCACGTGGTTCTAATATCAATGACGTCGTCTATTGCGAAACGACTTAACGATAAAATGTTCACGATGTCTCTTGTCAAAAAATGTAATAAGATCGCGACTTGTACCCGAGTACTAGGTCGCGCGTGATTTGAGAGCGAGGTACTGTTTATAGGTCTTTGTTTACTGTCTTATAATTTATAGTTTTTCTTAAGGGTTGGGTTTTATTTAAGAGCACTAAGAGATTTCACTAAACTTTTTAACTGACTATTGAGACACTTGTCTTTCTAAAAACTCTGACAAACTTCTTGTCAAGACTTTACTATGGAGATTGTGCAACCCCTGGCCCTAGCAGTCGTCAAGTGGCTAACCGGTACCAGGTTGGGTAGGAAAGGAATGGAACCTAAAGCAGTCGTATGACTAACTCTAGGAGCGGATAGAACCCAGGAGGCAGTCGTCAAGTGACTAACCTTGGGAGCTGGAGGTGAGACTAAGTCTGCCGAACTGTGGGTTCGGTAGCGTATTTATATAAAACAAAGTGATGATCGTTGCATGCATAAGGTTCAAAGTCGCTCCCGTTGATTGCTCGCGTTGTTTATAGTTTGCCTTTAATGTTTATATAACAATCTCCAAGTTCAAGTTCAAACTTGCGACAGGGTGATATTTATTTAGTAGCTTATGCTTTTTAGTAGATTACAATATCCTGTATGTCCAGGTATCAGTGCAACTTTTTCTCTACCTAGTTTCGTGAGTAGTTTCTGGCAGTTCCATACTGCCTTGGATGAACAACGGCTCGATTCAAGAGCTTTTAAAGCTGCTTGACTATCGGAGAGTATTTTGATTGACTTGCCTTTTCAGTTTCTATCGATGAGCCACTGTGCAGTCATATCAATGGCTTGTACTTCAGCCTGAAAGATAGTTGCATGTTTGCCTAGGGAACATTTAAGCTCAACCTTACCATTTTTTATTCCATACAGCGGCTCCTCTACCATCATTGGTCTTGGAGCCGTCAGTGAACCAACTATTCTTTGTTGTTCCGGTTTTTTTCCCTATTTATTCCTCTCTGGTAGGAGGACGTTATAGGCATGGTAATAGTTAGTTTTGGTATGCATAATATCTGATAGTAGACCCAACACACTGCCCCGTTTTTTGACGTTTTTCAGCCTGTTGGGCACCATGATGATCACCTGCGGATTGTTGATCACCGCCTGTGTCAATCTATACGTAGCCCATCCGGCCTCTCTCTCCAGTATTATTTGGAGAGGTGGCAGATTTAGAAGACATCAAGCGCTGCCGTGGGTGTAGTGCCGATGCCGAAGGCGGCAGTAATTGCCAGACACGCTTGTCTTTTTAGGGTGGATAATTTGATTCTCTCGGAGCTCTGTAAGCTCTTACAGTACCAATCTACTGCTCCATATGTTATCATTGGTCTTATGACCGCAATCTATAGTCAGTGCATTTGTTTGGGATGTCTGCCCCATGTTTTGCCGATGGATATTACCCTTCTTGAATTAATTGAGGAAAATAATTCTACGTACCATGCTTGACTTAATGTTTATATGGTGATAATACCATGCTCATACACTATTTAAGTCATCACAAGGGCTTGTGATCGAATTGTCATATTAATTTTGAAAATATAACGGGAATTTTTCAATTTTCTAAATTATGTTATATTATATTTTATTTGTATTATTTTATTACTCTTTGCTTTATGTATATTTGAAATTACACATCACACTATCAGTTCCCTTAACAAGAAATTCTATTATTTATGAGGTTATTGAGAAATATAGCCATCTTTCCTAGGTAATTAGGAAACTGCCTATCATAAAAGTAAACGGGCAATTTCAACTGTGCACAAATTTCTATACGTCCTTTATGTTTTTACAAAAGTATCCTTCGTATTTTGAGAGAAGGCAGTTTCCTAATTACCCGAGGAAGATGGTTTAAATATCTTAATACCCTAATAAATTTAATATTTTCTAAATTGCCTTGGCAGAATACTGATATTATTGCTTGTCAAGAACAGAAGCTTTGTGAAGACACCTTGTCGGTAGTGGCTGCTCATAACCCAAAATTTTTGAGGCGGTAGGACCATCTCAAATGAATGCAAATTTTAATAATGACATATGCTGAACAGGAACAATATTCTGGGAATTTTGAGAATATCCAAATATTTTTATGATAGCATTTTAGCAAGAAAACAAATATAGTGTATTCACATAAAATTTTATTTCTACCATTTACAATTGCAAAAAGAGAAACTAATAAACAAAAGATCAAAACGAGAAATAAATAATAATCTAAAGTAAACTAAACTATCAATACTGAATTTAAAAAATAAAATTAAATAATAAAAAAAACTCATAAGATTAGCACAGATAAAATATTAAAAAACTAATAAATAAGAAAAACCTTATAGTAAAATCCATTAATATTGACATAAAAAGAGCGTGAAAGCGTTGGACAGTAATTTTTTTATTAAACATTTGTTCACTGCTAATAAAACATCATTCTACGAGTCTTTCCCTTAGTGACATATCGGTCCATTTTTCCAGTGAGTACCTAATTACTTCTTAAAATGTTCCTTGCTCAATCACCTTATGCATTCTTTTCCTATAGTGTTTTTAATATGCAAAATTAAAAAAAAAACTGATGGTCACCAGACAACTAAATACAAATTAACACAACCACCGAACTAAGGAAGTATTTCGATTAAATCAGCGTCTAAAAATATGCACTCATTCTTCACAACGCCTGGCTGGTGATTTCGACCCATTATTGATTGCCATTCTCGGCTATGACACCTTAACTTACAAAGTTGCCACTTCAGTGCAATTGCATCCAATGTAGAAACAAACAATTATTATCGATATAATAGAAGTTTTAAATTTTGGAACTATTATAGAATCAAAATTATTATGAATTTAATATAAATTCAGTCTTAAAAATTTATACTTTTTTATAACTTTTTCTCATGAAAATTTTAATGATTCCATTTTACTACTTTTGCTCATTGGCGCAGCTAGGATTTTTTTATGGGCCCCCGACCCCTGTTATAGCTGAATATAGTATATAGTAGATTTAAAAACGCTGAAATGCAAATAACAACTTATTTAATAACAAAACTGACTTTTATTTCTTTAAGCTTAAAGATAATACACAAAAATAACAATATACAAAAATAACAAAAAACATTTTATTTTGACGCTTATTTTATTTATAATATAATAATTAGTAACCAATTTTATTGAATCAAATTAGCGTTAATTTTCTGTTCTTCTTAGCAAATCTGTTCAAAACTTCTTCCGCTGACAATTTCGTTCTCTATAGGTATTAATGAGACATTGTGCTTTCTTAGCCAAATTTGTATCCATCTCATGGCCGAGAAACTTCTCTCACAACTCGAAAAGCTTACTGGAAGTGTTATTGCTACTTGCAAAAGTTTGTATAAATTGGGGTAATTCTCTTTTTTGATGTGCTGCCTTAAATTTTTTACATTTACTTCATCATTTCGTAGTTGAAGCATGTTTTTCATCACTATGGCTTCAGCATCTAGAGCCTAAACATCAATTTTTAAAATGTCCTTATAATTATTGACAAAATCTTCTCCATTCTCCATCTCCAATTTCAAAAATGCGTCAATCGCATTTGCTAATGATAGATTTTCAAATTGGCGATTAAAACTAACAATAATGTTATCTGTTACTTAATAATAAATGATGACCTTCCCGTATCCTTCTGCTTGCATGCCTCTTGAATAATCTAAAGTATTGCTTTTGCCCACAGTTGACTCTACATAAAAATCATTTTGTTGACGTTTTTTTTAGGACTCTTAGAGGCTGGTGCTTTTCAGCAAACTGCTCGATATCTTTCCAAATTTTAAAATTACTTCTGTATGCTTTGAATGTGCGTTAGGGTGGGTTTCTTGTATAATAGCTTGCAGGCCTCGATTTTTGCCAGACATTACACTAGCGCCATCATAAGACTGCGGCAATGATACCATCCAAATGGTATTTTTTCAGTTTGTCCAGAAATAAGTTGTAAATATGTTCTATATTGTTGTGGAGGATTCATTTTTACCTTGGAATGGATTGCCTTTGGCTCCACAAATGATTAAACTTGGTTTGAATTGTTATAGAGCCTCTTCGGCCCAGGCTCCAGGATGTAAACTGCACAAGTGCAAGTTTAGTGACCCTAATGAAATGTGTACCTATATATCGTCGATTCGATAGCAAGTCGGCTATCGTTTTCAAGAAAGGCAAAAAACTAAAAATGAAAATGGTTAGCAAATACAATAAAACAGTAAAAAGCTCTTGCAGATTGTCAGGCTTTGAACTGACTTTGACAAGATGACAATTATAATGCCATATTTAATTACTGGTTAACTGGTATTTAGTGTGATAATGAGGTGTTATTTGGTAAATTTTTTTTTAAGTTTTATATATCTATAATTTGGTCTTATTCGCTTAGGAAGAATTTAATGATTTTTGTTGAAAGGATTAGTTAATTTTTAAGTGTCCCTTATCAACTTCAGTTTTTAGCAAAGGTAACCATGTGCTATTAAAACTAACAGAAGTTGAAGCAACACATTCATCTTTATTTAATAAAATTGAAGCACTTTCTTTAATTTCACATTTTTTAGACGAAGACTCCTTTGCCAAAATACTAGAAGCGTTCCATTGTATGCTGTGATTGTTATCAAATGCATGTTGACAAATGTGTGATTTGTGGAATTGTGCATTTCTAATATAAGTTTGGTGTTCTTTTATACGTTTTGATAATGGTCTACAGGTCTCGCCTATATAAAATTTATTACATTCACATGGTATTTTATAGATAACATCTTTAGTAGTTTCATTTTCATTAAGTGGTTTTGTTTTTGTTAGTTTAGATCTAAGGGTGTTTTCTGTTTTGAAAATTGTACGAATGTTAAATTTATTACCTATTCGTTTTATTTTATCTGATAAACCAGGAATATAAGGAATAAAGAGGTTCGTAATAGGTCTATTTTGATTTTGTCTGATATTTGGTTGTTCAAATTCTATAAAGCATTTTTGAATGAAATCAATAGGATAGTTATTATTAATCAAAACATTGCTCAAAAATTATTTTTCTGTGTTGAAATTTTGATTATTACAAATTATTTTCATTCGATCATATAGACTTTTCACGACCCCCTTTTTTACCATTATTGGGTGATTTGAATTAAAATTTAAATATCTGTTTGTATGTGTTGGTTTTCTGTATACTTTTGTTTCGAAACTATTCAAGTCTTTTTTTATAAGAATGTCAAGAAATGAAAGTTGTTCATTAATTTCTTTTTCTATAGTGAATTTGATTGTGGGTTCTTTGGTGTTAGCTTTTTGCCTTTCTTGAAAACGATAGCCGACTTGCTATCGAACCGACGATATATAGGTACACATTTCATTAGGGTCACTTAACTTGCACTTGTGCAGTTTACATCCGGGAGCCTGGGCCGAAGAGGCTCTATAACAATTCAAACCAAGTTTAATCATTTGTGGAGCCAAAGGCAATCAATTCCAAGGTAAAAACAGAAATAACTTGGTGCATCACTAGAGCTGAAGCAATCAATAAAACCTATAAATCCTTCGACATTATCATCTAGGTCGATAACATGTCTTATGATGATCGATAATTGCTCTTCTTTATAACATCTGGCCTCGTCTACGCTTAAAGAAAAAATCTACACGCTTTAGCTTCTTTTACTACTTCCTCCAAAGTAAGGCTTGATATCATCTCAATAATTTCATTTTGTATATCTGGGCTGCAGTAGTTGCTATGTTTTTCAAAGTGGAGGGAAAATTGGTTATCATATTTAGAAAAAAAAATCTGGTGGCATTCATATTGTTAAATGCTAAATGAAAAAATGTTTATCTTGGTTTATTGCCATTTTGTCTTATTTATATATCTATTGCGTCGTTTTTCCTGGGAGATCACCAAATATTCTGGGAGGCACAAAATATTTTGGGGGAGCCGTGTCCACCTCAGCCCCATGCTGGCTATGCCAATGTGCTTTTTAACTATACCACTTGTGGCTTGTGCTGATTTTTATATTTTTTTTTCTTTGCTTTCTTTTTAAGCTGACAATGAGATTGTAAATTCTGTTTTGAGGTCCGGAAACCACGAATCGATATTTTAATTGGTCCAGAAAATATTTCAATCTAAAATTAACATAAAAATTCTTTGGGTCTATTTGAATTGTCCAACAGAACTACAGCAGTTGACTTTTTCACATAGTTGGAATTAAATAACTAACAACATGTTGCCATTTCGTATATTTGGTTTTGACTGAGTAAAATCTATGAACTAAGGCGGCATTTTTGAAGTAGAGAGTTATTTATAAAATAACAAGTTAGCTTTAAAGCAACGCCTTCTTTACAAAAAGTAACGAAAAAGAGTTATTATTATGTGCACTTAGCTTTACAATCTAAGTAATGAGATATTTTTGAAGAAAAGTATGTATAAAGTAAGCCGTTACTTTTAAGTAACGATGAATTAAAAACAACAGCGGCCTGGCTAAGGATATTGGCACACAATGATGTAAATTTCTTAAAGGCTTCTAAGTCAGAATGTTGAGTATATATATCGCTGGAATGAATATGTAGATAACTTCGTATATCCTTTCATGAATTAATTGAGGAAAATAATTCTACGTAAAATGCTTGACTTGATGGTTATATAATGATAATGTCATGGAAGTCTCACACTATTCAAGTCATCACAAGAGCTTGTGATGGAATTGTGATATTAATTTTGAAAATATATAGAGTATTTTGGGGTAATTTTCTGCTTTTGCTAGTTTGATTATATTTTATTTTCGCGTGTAGGGTTACTAGTCCCCCATCGGGCGCCTCCCCCGGTGGCGGATAGGGAAATGCCTTTTAGATATGAGGGGTACCGGAGAAATGAAATAACTGGGGCGGACCAAAATTGGCATGGCGTAGGGAAGCAGCTATGTCATTACTTGGTCAAAGCTGCCAGAAACCATTTGGACAGGTTTGATTCCAGACATTCACGGGCAGATACTACCCCCGGCGTCCCTTAAATGGGACAGGGATGCGAAGAATCCCCGATTGGAAAAATAAATTTAATTTGGAACGTTTAGCAATGTTGAACCTAAGAACCTTTTCGAGTCAGGAAAGCTTGCAACAGTAATACTGGAAATGCAAAGGCTAAATATATAGATTTTGGGCCATTTCGAAGTTAGATGGTCAAAGGCAGGACAACGCACAACAGATGACATGATTCTATATTATTCTGGGAAAGACACTAACAACCACCGCAATGGAGTTAGAATTATCATCAAAAAGGAATTACAGCAATATGTGTCTAATTTTATCCCATACAGTGGCCGTATGATGCTACTTCAACTAAATGCCGAGTGCCGAGCCTTTAAAAATAAATATCATGCCCCGACAGCTAATGATGGTGGTAATGTAATTGAAAAGTTTTATGCCGATTTAGAACAACTAATGAAAAGTCTAAAGAAATAGGAGGTAACCATAGTCATGAGAGACTTTAATGCAACGGTCGGAAGAGGAAAATTAAGAAATATAGTGGGGAAACTTGGATTTTCAAGAAATGAAAGGGTAGTTTACTTGTCCAATACTGCCAAGAAAAAATACTGGTAATAATTAATACCTTATATCACCTACCCTCAAGAAGACTCAAAACATGGACACTAAGACACAACCAAAACAAAATAGTCAGAAACCAAATAGATTACATAATAACTAGAATATTTAGAAATGGAATATATAGTGCAGAAACGTATCCTAGTGCAATGGAGACACCGACCTTAACCTCTTACTTTCAAATGCTAGTATAAGACTCAGAAAGATGAAAAGAAAAACCAAAATATCAAGACTTGTTCTCAGGAAACTAATAAGGGAAGAATGTGTAGATAGAGCAAATACATAGATTCACAAAAGATTGGACGAAATATCCCAAGAAGATGTCAACTACGAATGTCATAAAAAATGCCCCGTTAGAAGCTGCAAAGGAAGTTCTTGGTGAGGAAGAAAGAAGTACAAATCAATGCAAGGTAGTATCAGAGGGTCAATATCTAAAAATTCTACCATCTGCAGTAAAACATGCCATAAAGAATTCCAAAAGCGGTAGAGCGACAGGTCCGGGCTAAATACCCATAGAATTATTAAAAGCAGTGGATGATGATATGATCAAAAAATTTACGAAATTTTAAATAAGATTATATATATAGGGCTCAATCCCAGACGAATGGCTTAAATCAGAGTTTATACCATTTCCTAAGAAAACAACCCTAAAACGTGCAATGACTACCGACTGATTACTCTTATGAGTCATCCGTTGCAAATCTTATTAAAAGTTATATAGAACAGAATATACAATAAATGTGAGGAAAACTAGATGAAACACAATTTGGATTTCGTGGAGGCATGGGAACGAGAAAAACCTTATTCTCATTAACAATTATTCTACTTCAAAAATGCCGAGAATATAACAAAACCGTATATGCATGCTTCATTAACTTTCAAAAAATTTTTGATCGCGTACAACACATGAATCTAATAAAAGAACTATCAAACATTGGCCTTGATAGCAAGAATACCAGAATAATTAAAAACCTATATTGGAATCAAACAGCAGTGGTGAAAGTGGGAGTCAGCGATGTAGAAACGAACGGTATATCCATTGGGGTCAGATAAGGCTGCGTGCTATCGCCGACGCTTTTCGGTGTATTACCGTAGCAGAAACTATGCAGGATCTACAATCGCTGATGGATTCTATAGTGGATGAATGTACACAAATGGGACAAAATATCATTGCTGACAAGACCAAAACAATGATAGTATCCAAACGAACAATAGTCGACGCGCAATTAATGGTCAATGGGCAACAAATATAGAAAAATCCAAAAATATAAATATTTGGAAGCATTCATCTACTCTCAGCTAAAGCAGGACAACGAAAGTCGTGTTAGAATTAGAATTTGAAAGTGAAGACTTTTGGCAGGAAATTGATACTAACGAGCATGTGCAATCAGTCTACATTGAAGCTCCAGAAAACAGAATGTTGACAGATAAAGATTCAGGTGGCCTAGTGGATAATCTATCCGGGAAACAACTACTAGCTAAGGCTGAAGTGGTAATGGATAGTGGTAGAAGATTGGGAAACTTTGATGTTTTGGATAAAAGCGATGATATTCTAGAGGATGTGCCACTTTCGTAACTCGTTAACATAAGCTATGGGAAGTTTGAGTGGCTTAAACATGAGGACCTTTTATGTAAGGAAGATACTTTTTCCGCAACATGATCCGTCAGAATATAGAAACTTAACACCAGTACAGTGGTGGTATTCAAGCTTTTTTGATAAATGGAATTACGGATTTCTTAATTGAAAAGAGCGACAAACACACTACATTTAAATACTTACGCAATCCAAACATAACGCATGAGAGAATAAAATGCTTCTTTGATGCTTGATTGGGTCGTGATATGACAAAAAACCTTCCAAAAAAGTTGTAGGGAGAAGATCTTAGAAATATTGGGTTGAGATAGATTTACTGAAATAATGAAGCATATACATTGTGCCGAAAACACAGAACTGGATCCAAAAGATAATATGGAATATCATATCACGAAAGTATGATTGAATATTACGGATATCACAGATGATCCAGGATAAACCTATCCGCTTCGGGTATAAGTGTTGATGCATAAACTCAAAAATGGATATCTAGTAAATTTTGAAATATATCAAGACTCAATGCCAAAGCTAAACCATGCACATCAAAAAGAATTTGGAAAAGCAACGGCAGCCTTGTTACAACTCATTGAAAACCCGATGAAATAATGCATTAGGGTATCGATTGTAGCTTCACAATTTATTTACATCCATAAAATTTTTGACCGATTTGAAAAGTTGTCGGTGTGATGGAACTGGAGGGATAAGGAAAAACAGGCTCCCAAAAAATTACAGATGTTAAAACTATGAAAAAATCTAACCGCAGACATTTTGATTATGCTGCGATTCAATATAGCTCTATCTAGGTGGACGGACAATTCAGTTGTTACAGCAGCTTCAACAGTACATCCGGTTTTTCCATTATCAAATGCTCAACGGCATTCAGCAGTTCAGAAGAAGAAAAATGCCATAACAAGACTACATTGTTTTGGAAAATATGATATGTTTATGGGAGGTAGAGACCAAACGGACGCCAACATCAGCGTATATAGAATAGGTGTAAGAGGGAAGAAATGGTGGCGGCCGATTTCCGTTTGGTTACTAGAAGCTGTCATTCAGAATTGCTCGGAGAGAAATTGCACAAACTTATCTCAAAAAATTTTAAGGCATGCCAAAATCAGGTGGAAGACCCAGCTGATTTTCAAAAGATTTTAGAATTTCCCCAGATATCCGGCTTGATGAAAAGAATCATTTGGTGCAATATGTCCCCAACAACAAACGCCGATGATTCTCCGGACAAAATCATAAAGGCAATTCTATGCGCACATAGTGTTGCAAATGTAACGTAGCACTATGTGTTGACTGTTTTGTTGATTTTCATATTAAATGAAATAAAAAAAATTATTATTTTATCTAAATAAATGTTTGAATCCCTTTTTTAAATTATGTTTGTATTAGTAGTTTTACGGACCATAAAGGACTAGCGTTCCATATATGGAACGGCCTCCATCTTGAAAGTAACCAAATAACATTGAACAAATTGACATAAAACATATTTTTATTGCTAATTAATATATTAAAGTATAATTTGCCCCTTAAAATTCCGAATATAAAAAATTCAGTCCTTAATGAGTTAAGAAGAAAATCAATTATGAGGGTATTGAGAAGTATATCCACCTTCTTTAGGTAATTAGGAAACTGCCTACCATAAAAGTAAACAGGATAATTTCAGCTGTACCCAAATTCCTTTGTGTCTTTGACATTTTGAGAGAAGGCAGTTTCCTAATTACCCCAGAAAGATGGGTTAAAATATCTTAGTACCCCAATAAATTTATTATTTTCTAATTGCCTAAGCAGAATGCTGGTATTGTTGATTAGCAATGCCTATTATAGGTTACAGAAGTTTTATGAAGACACTTTGTCGATTGTGGCTGCTCCTGACACAAAATTTTTGAGGCGGCACGACCTTTTGTAAAGAGTGGAATTCTAAGAAGAGCAATAGTCTAGAGATATTATAAATACCCAAAAATTTTGAAAGTCATGTTTAGCAAGAAAACGAATGGAATATATTTACATTAAATTTGGATATACCCACTAGAATAATCATGATAAGAAATAATAAAAATTTCCTTGGAAAATAAATAAAGTACATATAAAAGAAACTAATTAATATCACAGATTACATAATATACAAGGTTTTTCCTAAATGAGTACAAAAGAATTAGGCGTGAATTCCTGAGCCAATCTTGAAGACTTTTTGTATGAACTACAATGTGTCAAAGTTTGCAAAATTGTATGGTTTTTATATTTTATCTTCCAAACTACGCAAGTTATTATAGCCAAATTAAATTCTTAGGTTTCAAAATAGTATAGGGCAGAATTTTACAAAAGTAATAATTGAATTATTGGAGTCCTAAAGGAGAATAGAAAATAAGTTAAAAATATTTCAAGCCAACTTAAAAATCGTTTAAAATAAATTTACACATAATATACAGTTTACAACATTAAACACTCCCAGGACATCTGTTTCCCCCTACAGCCTACAACTATTCAATCAACATATTCGCACTCGTCGAGCGCCATAGGATCTCTCTTTAGTGTGTGTGCCACTGCTATATAAAAAAAGAAGCCTGCGGGTCAGAGAATCTGGAATCTGGAAATGGTGAGAGGGTGGCCTTGAAAGGCCGCGGCACTTAGGCCCCATTGGACCCCCTGTGCGTCCTCTCCAGGTCAACCAATCCATCTAGGCCATCGTCCAGCCTAGTGTTGTAAAAAAGGCGGCGATGTTGCCCGAGGAGGCTGTTCTAAGAAAAGCCATGGTTGGCCATCGTTCTCCCAAAATGGATTCCCTTAGTTCCGAAACAGCGTCGCAATCGCAGAGCAGATGCTCTACTGTTTCGTCCTCCTGTTCACAGCCTCTGCATATAGGTGTCTCGCATAATCTCATTGTGTGGAGATGTTTCCTTAGCTGGCAGTGTCCAGTCAGAATCCCCACCACGAGTCGTAGGGTCTTCCTTGACATATCCAGGTATGCTTTTGCTGCAGACTCATTAGGATAGCTTAAAAACTCCCTGGCCAGTCGACAGTTAGTTGTTTCGTCCCATCTTGCCCTAAAGTCTTCATGGGTGATCTTTTTTATCATATGTATCGTCGTCGCGACAGGTAGGTTTGAAGGGCCGGCTCCGATAAAGTTTGAACCAGCTGCCTTTCTAGCCAATTTGTCCGCTGATTTGTTACCTTCGCACTGTGTATGTCCTTTAACCCAGCACACAGAAATTCTGTTTTTGCGGGCAGCATCCTCCAGTGAATTATGGCATTCTAGTACTGACCTGGCTGTAAGTTTACAACTTCTCAAGGCCAGTAGTGCTTGTCTACTATCAGTGTAGATTTTAATAGTCTTGTTCTCAGTATTCCTGCGAACAATCTCTTTTGCGGCTATGGATATTGCAGCAAGTTCAGACTGAACTATGCTTGCGTGTCCCTCCATAGGCCATTTAAGTTCAATTCGCAAGCTTCGGGAGTAAATTCCACAGCCTGCTCCTTCCTTGGTTTTTGAGCCATCCACGAAAATGTTAACCGCACCTTCGGTTATAGGCTCAAATGGTTTTATTTGTACATCATATAGTTTGTCGAAGACAAACTTGGGAGGTATGCTATCTGCACTTACCTGCAGTAGTGGCAGTCTTACGACTGCCCCTTCCCACAGGTGGCGTCTAGTCTCTCCACATTCTATGCTAGGTTGCACACCAACGACTTTGAGCCTTAGCAATGCAGTCAGAGCCACCTCCCTCAGGTAAATATCTAGGGGAGGCAGGCACAACATTACTTCCATGGCTCTGGTTGGGGTTGTTCTCATAGCTCCCGTTACAGTTAGGCAGGCAGTTCTCTGTACCTGACTGAGCTTAAGCATTGCCGTTTTTTGTTGACTCTTGGGCCACCAAACTACGGCTCCATAGGCAATCATAGGTCTTATGATGGCAGTATAGATCCACATTACGACCCTGGGTTTCATCCCCCAGGTTTTACCCACGGTCCTGCGGCACTGTTCATAAGAGATGTATGCCTTCTTTAGTCTTCGTTCTAAGTGAAGATTCCAGGTTAATTTAGCATCGAAGGTGACCCCAAGGTATTTTACCTCAGATGCAAAATTTAGTTGTGTGTTTAGGAGGGTCGGAGGTCGCAGTGGCTCCATCCTCCTTTTTCTGGTGAAGAGCACCATCTCCGTCTTCCTGGGGTTTACAGACAGGGAGTGCTCCCTGCACCACTTTTCGACTAAGCGAAGGGCACTCTGCATTCGATTGCACAGAACTCCTTCAAACTTTCCGTTGAGCAGTATCGTAAGATCGTCTGCATATGCATTGGTGTAGAATCCATCTGAGTTGAGGCGATGCAAGAGGCTGTCGAGAACAAGGTTCCATAGCAGTGGCGACAGAACGCCTCCCTGCGGGCAGCCTCTGGCAACGATGCCTCTCACTACAGTATCTTCCACCTTTATTTGCACGCGTCTCTTCGAGAGCATGTTGAAAATCCAGCCACTGACAGCAGGAGGGACGCCCCTGTTTGTTAAGGCAGCATTGATTTTTCCAAAGGTGGTTTTATCAAACGCACCTTCAATATCAATAAATACACCTAAGGTGGACTCATTATTGTCCAGCGATCTCTCTATCCGGCTCACTGCTGAATGCAAGGCCGTGTCGGTCGATCTTCCCGTAGTGTACGCATGTTGGTTGGGATGCAGCGGTCGGTTGACCAGTACGCAGTCCCTCAAATATCGCTCACACAGCCTCTCCAGAGTTTTTAGCACAAAGGATGTTAGGCTGATTGGTCGATAGGCTTTAGGGACAGTGTAATCCATCCTACCTGCTTTTGGTATGAACACCACTCTTACTTCTCTCCATGCCTTCGGGATGTAGCGCAGCGCTAGGCATGCCCAGAACACCTTTACCAAGTGCGGCAGTAACTCGTCCAAGCCCCACTGTAGTAGAGCTGGACGGATGCCGTCAGTACCTGGCGATTTGAAGGGTGAGAAGCTTAGTACTGCCCATCGTATTTTGTCTTCACTAACTATTTGGTTGGCACTTTGCCAGTCCAGATCAGTAGGTTGAAGGTTTGTCTCGTCTGGCCAGTTCCTGTCGTCTGTTACCGACGAACCAGGGAAATGGGTCTGCATAAGCAGTTCAAGACTCTCTTGTAGGTTAGCGGTCTTAGTGCCGTCCTCCCTTGTTAGTAGACCTAGGTCGCGATCTTTGTCTTTTGCGAGGACCTTGTAGAGCCGTGCAGTCTGCGAGTGATCTTCGATCTCCTCACAGTAGACCCTCCAGGCCTCCCTCTGTTTTTTCCTTACTAGTTTTTTAAACTCCCGCAGATTGGTGCTGTATTGCTCCCAGTCGGCTTGAGTTCTAGTTCTTTTTTGCTCTGTTGAAAGATTTTCTCGCTGTCCTCTTGAGTTCTCCCAGCTCTTTGTTCCACCATTTTGTGGCTTCCCCTGGCTGTTGTTGTGATGCCTCAAGAGGGCAAGATTTTTCAAAGGCTTTAGTTATGGCGGTCTGTAGGCCTAGCATGCGACTTTCCAGGCCGTCATTGTCTTTAGGCGTATTCCCCTCCACTTCCCGTAGGTTCTCCCGAAGCCGGACGAGGAATTGAGCTCGATCCGTCCTTCGGGGATCCCTAAAAAGCTTCCTGGGCGCCTTTATTGAGCTAAGCTCAAATGTTAACCAGCGATGATCTGACATGGTGACCTTGTCAGAGACATGCCAGTTTATGACTAATTGAGATATGCCCGCCGAGGCAAGTGTTATATCAATTATGGTTTGACTCCTGGAGTTAATAAAGGTTGGTGCAGTACCTCTATTGAGAATGTTGAGGTTGCTACCTGTAATGTAATCATAAAGTGATTTACCTCTAGCATTGTTGTCTTCGTTGCCCCAGGTCACATGGTGTGCGTTAGCGTCACAGCCCAAAATGATCTCCCATTTCTGGTTCTGGCAGTGTGCTATCATGTCCTCCATTTCCCTCGTGGGAGGCAGTGTAGCCGAGTCCTGGGGGAGGTACACTGCAGCTAAGACTACAAAGTTAGTTTTGCCGGCCAATACATATTCCATCTTCACGGCCGTTAGGTCAGAAGTGGACAAGTGATATAAAGGCTGGGCTTTAATGTTCTGAGGTACATATATTGCAGTCCTCGGTCTTTCTGTTGTGGGTAGGCTAAAGATGCGCCCACTTAGTCTGGTTAGTCCAGTTACCCTGGATTTCACTACCCAGGGTTCCTGGATCAAGGCCAGTGCATTCTGCGTTTCGTCCAGGTGGCGACAGAGAACTGCCGTCGCAGCCCGGCTATGATGCAGATTGCACTGGACTAAGCTAACTGAACTCGCCATTGGGTTATTTTTAGGGTTGGTTCGGCTGATGAACCCTTCTTTTTGCCAGCTCAGGGCTATCCGCTTCGATGTCCTCCTCCAGGAGGGCATCCTCGTCCACTGGGGCGGCGGCATCAGTCGTTCCCGACGGCTCAGCCCCCCCAGCTTCAGTCTCCATAGGCTCCTGAGCTGGTTTACTAATTTTGGGGTCCTCAACAGAGGGTGCCCCGTCTTCTGGTTTGTCTGGCCGTACTCTAAGTACGAGGGAGGTGAAGATGTAATTCAACCTCATCGATCTCGACCTTAGAGTGGCCATGTCCTCGTCTCCGACACCGAAGACGAGGAGGTGGCCTTTCGGCTCATTTTTGGCCTCATGGTGGAAGAGGCACCACTTGCCTACGTTTAGCGCCGGGTTCTGTCCTGCCAGGCGACGAAGGACAATCTCCTTCTCCCCGTGGGCAGCGTCTGCCTCTAGGGGGATCCAGAGAGAAGCCTTCGTCAGCCTTGGCAGTCGATCCACGCGAACGACAGCAAGGGTCGCGTTCTCCCAGGGCTTCAGTTTGCTGATGGCTTCCGTGAGCCATGCCAGCGTATCGTCGTCTTCGCAGACTACTCTGATGATTTCACCGGAGTGTATCCACGAGCGGAACGCTGGCGGCTTCGAACTGCTAGCAGAGGGTGACAGTAAAATTTTGTCCAGCTCCTCGGTCATCAGGTTTTTAATTAGGGCCTCCCTCTCTGACGGAATTCTTCCGTAAGGGTTTTCCTTGTCAATTATGGCAACTCTGAGGTGACTCACGGCTGCCTCTTTGTATCCTGTTGGGATCACTCCACCAGGTCCAGCGCCCTGTTTAACCCGTTTGAGGGGTTTAGGGGTGGATTCTGAGGAGGTTCCCGACCGGTTGCGTTTTTTGGAAGGTGGCACACCTTGCGGGTGCACATCCTTCCGTGGTTGTGATTTGACCTTGTGGTGTCCAGCCTCCTTTAAGGGAGGCGGTCTCCTAGAAGGCTCAACATTTGGGGTTGGAAGACTTTTGGGGTTCTCAGCCTTCTTAGAGAGATTTTGGTCTCTTTTAGAAGGTGGCACACCCGCAGTCTTCGCAGCCTCCTCCTTACGTTGCCTCCGCCTTCTCTTGGCTTCGGCCCCGCATATTCGTTTCCCTCTACGGGATTTTGGTTTGACCCAGCCCTCGGATGAGGGTGGGTCTTGGGCCAGCGATTGCTGCCCTTGAGATTGTGGCGAGCGTTGCCGCTCTGCCACTGTTTCTGTTTCGGCTTTATCATTTTCCATAAGGGATATTAAAAATTTCGTCCTCCTGACTCCCCACCCACCACGGAGTCCCAGTCGGGGGAGCTGCATGGCAATATCCCATGCAGACACCAGGGTTGTCAGGAGGATATAGTCTCCAAGGCGAGGCAACGCAGTGAGAGGGTTGTGCAGCACCGGGGGTCAGAGAATTATATAAACTTGTTAATAGATTTGCATCATCTCGGAGATTCTCCCACGTTTCAAGTATAACATTCAATAATTCATTTCTATATTATGGTCCAAAGTCCATTTTTTTTTCCATTAGTCCCCATATATTTTCGATCGGATCTACACCCGGGTTCTTTGAACCCCCGTTCATATTTTCAATATTATTTGCAGTAAACAAGTTTCGAATAAATAATGCTGTATGGACGGGATGATTATCTTGTTGGAATATAGAGGTATTTTCTGGGAAAACTTTCTGAAGTGATGGCAACATGAAATTTTTCAAAATATCTCTACTAACGCAGTGAATCCCTCTTCCATGTTTCAAAATACTCCTAACCCAAGCAATATAATCCAAGCCCACACATCAAATCTGGCATCCCTAAGTCCCTATATTTTAATATGGCCACTTTGGGTTGACTGAAAACCTTTTCGTCTATGAAAATAACCTTACGCCCAATAATCCATATCTCGGTATATTTAGTGCAAATAGTACTCTCCTCTGTTTCTTTTCAAGATTAAGTAACATTTTCTTTGCAGCTACACTGTTTTTAAGTCTGTCTTATTAATTCTGGACAATGTTGTACGCGATCCTGGAAAATGTGTTTGTAGTATAGCAGTTCTTGCAATTTAAAATGGGTTGTGTCTCAAAATTTTTACCAAAGATGCTGATCTTGTTCACCACTGGATATTTTTAGTCTTCCAGTTTTCACTTTTTACCAAAGTTCCTCCTTGTTCTCACCTTTGCTTAGTTTTAAAGCTGTATTTCATTCCTATGTTCAATCCGCTCTTCACTAACACGACCATGCGAACTCGTACTAGTAAATCTAATGCCGCAGGCATTTTAATAAGATGTTACACAAATGATGTTTACTTATGACATTGACGCTACAACACCACGACACATATAACAACCAGCAATATTACTGGACCTGTCACGCGCAAAATTAAATTTGACCTTGCTAATGTCAGTTGGGTAGGAAAAGTCAGGGCTGGATTTGAAATATATATAAGTATGATTTTCTTTTAACAGAGCCGTAATATAAAATTTCAAATATCAATGGGTTATGAAATATATGTATACCTTGTTGTATGAGTAGGAAATCTGAAGCAATTCTTATTGGAAGAATATCTCTGGTTTGTACAAGATCTTATTGCTTAAATACCATGGCTTTTTGCATTACACAACGTCATAAACAACGTTTGTCTCTCAGAATGTCAATTATTTGACAAATACACGCCTAAGGTTTTGATTTAACTCCAATAGTAATAAAATAAACCAGTCGTAAAAACACGACGCCACTGGCGGCAGTTTGACGTATTTCCTACCAAGGAATATCTTGCGCGCGGACTTGCGCAGATGCGAAAAAAGAAGAAGTGATATTGCTGGTTGTTATATGTGCCGTGCTTACACTACAAAAAAAAATTGGCCTTCATATTTATGAAATCAACCATAAGAAGCAAAAACATAAAATTTAGTAAATAGTTGGTGACGAAGTTATGTCCGCTAGTTTACTGACCTCAATGAAAAAAGAATTGGAAATTGCTCCACATCTCGAGGAACAAATCTGCCCCTACTGTCAAGAATAAGAAATTTAAAAATGAAAATGATTCTTTAATATAATTAAGAGTATGAAGCTCGTGCACTTTATTTAATTTTGGTTTGGGTTAGTTTAGGGCTTCAGTTTTGGCAAAGGCAACTAGGGCATCTTTATTTAACAATATTAAAGTACTTTCTTTTTTTACGTTTTTTTTTATACATACATGCAATGGAACGCTTAGCAAAGGAACCATTATTACAAACACCTCTATACATCATAATACCTACTGCGGGGTAATGAATAAATAAACTCTAAGATAAGTGTAAGCAAACTTTGAACTAAATAATTATCACATTATCACATTAAGATACCGGACAAAAGGAACCGACGTTGTTATCACTTCTGAACGGTTTTTATGTTTTGGGGTCTGACCATCAGTAATTGTTTTCATGGGTACCACTAAATGTATCTTAGAAATAACATCTCGGTTCACAGCGGGTGTGCTAATGTTTCCATAAAATATTGTCATTTTTATGACGTCCGCATCATCCACACCTATTAAAGACGTTTCACCCTTTCACCAGAGAGTCGTCCTGCGTACCTGCCCATTTGGTAATTAGGTGCCCGCATTGACGAGCACTTCTATGTTTTGTATTAATACCACTGTTTTAGGAAGAGTAGGTATGAACTTTACTCCGCACATACTATAGTCACAGATTATTTAATCTGTGCTATAGTACTTACTTAAACTGAATATTCGCAGCATAATATGTTTACGGCTCTCACGCTTATTGGTTTAATTGGTTACCGCTATGCACTTCTTTTTCCATTCTAGTTTCTTGTTCTTCATCTGGCCATGACCACCGCTACCTGCACCCCTCCCTGGACTAAACACAACGCTTGTTTCAATATTATTGAGAAAAGACCAAACGTTGTAGAAATCACGAACGCACTTGTGACATTATCTCTTAATTTAAATGTGCAGGGTTATCCAACGAGGCCTAGACAAGGCGATTTTTTGACTTTCCCTGTACTTTTATAAAAAAAAACTGAAATAGTCATCTTATGTAATTTTCTCCCGCGAATTCTGATATGTTCACCAAAAAACAATTGAACATCAAATAAAAGTGTTAGGGGTCACTTTGATATTTTTTTAAATGGAGCACCCTGTATATTACTACATTTTTGTGAACTCTCTAGAAAAATCTAAACACATTTTGTGTATAATATCCTATACCTATCTTTAGCTGTTTACCAAATATTGACAGTTGAAAGTCGGGCATTTAGACACTTTGACAGGGTCTAAGATCTAAACCGCACGAGATCAAAGAAAACGGATTGCACATTCCTATCTTGGGTTTTCATAAGCTATCGAATCATAGTAACTTTGAATTTAACCGGAGGCTTAAAACTTCCGGTTAATTTTACCCCCCCCCCCCCCCCCACACCTTTTTTAATTGTAATACTGGCTAGCACAGCTTGTTTGGAGCTAGCACAGTCTAGCACAACTAAAAGAAATGCTAGCACAATTACATTTTTGAAAATAATAGACCACAAAATGTTTGGGTTCTTTTGAGGGTTGGTAAAGATACTTATTATAGGAGTGTGCTTAGTACCTAGCACACACCCCGCCGAAGTTAGCACATCAATATAAAATAAATTAGGGTGTATTGAAAGCTTAATTTTTTCCGTCAAATTGCTAGCACAGCAAGCTTAGATCTAGCATAGGGTAGCACAACTATTTTGAAAGCTAGCACACCCCTACAGTTCAATATATACGGGATGGGGTGAATTTTTGTTGGCCGCCCCTCAGTTAATATTTTTCCGTGAAACAGCAGCTTAGACCTAGCACCGGCTAGCACAACCATTTTAAGGGGTTTGAGGCTTTTAGGTGCTTTCAGAGCTTAAAGTCCCATTAATCACAACTAATACTTAAGTGCTTCTATTAATAACAATAGCAATAACAAAGATGTTTTATTTCGTTAATTAAGTATATTGAATTGTTTAAAAATTATTGAAGATGAATTTGCCTTGCTAGTTCTTTTAACCTTCTTTCTTGTATTTCGCACAAAAATTTTAGGTGGCTGTAGTCAATTTTCTAAATTTGTGTCTTTGTTTATGTTTAACATATTAAATATATTATCTATAGCTGAGGTAAACTTTGTTGGTCCATGTAGAGTAGATTATAAAATTGTGCAAAAGTAGGCGCTACGCTGAAACTAAACCTTCTCGAATTGCATAAATTATTCTCTGTAATACTAATTGCCCTAAAATGGTTGTGCTAGGCTGTGCTAGCTGCTAAGCCCACTGCTATAACAATTATCTTTACCAACACTCAAATGAACACAACGATAACTTGACTCCTCCCGCATTTGTGGTCTATTATTTTCAAAAATGTAGTTGTGCTAGCATTTTTTCTAGTTGTGCTAGACTGTGCTACCTCCAAAGAAGCTGTGCTAGCCAGTATTGCAATTAATAAAGGTGCGGGGGTGCTAGCGTTAACCTAGCCACCTCCCCCCCCCCCTCATAAAGAAATATCCTTTAATCCTTAGTACTATGAGTGTGCTAGCTCTAAAAGAAATTGTGCTAGGTTGTGCTAGATCTCAAGGCCCTGTGCTAGCGTATTGGAGAAAAAATTCAAAGCGGGGGCCGGTTAACGGATCTAATAATTTTTGGGCCTCGTTCCGAGAATATAATTTTTCGACCTCGTCCCTCTCCTACCGCGGAATCTATTTGAGGTAGGTTTCCGCTGAGGTCAGATTCGAATTCGCAGTCGTAGAAAACCCTACCAAGCCAATTATCTCCAAGGCCTCTTTTGGTTACCTCAATAGGTGCCGGTAGGCTGCCAAAATATTTTCAGTTTAAATCGCTCTGGTCCGAACTGCTACACCGACGTCATCGATTTCGGCCGAAAATAAACTTTTTTTTTGGAACCTGCCCAGTAGGTTCCACGGGACCCTAATGTTTAGATTCGGTGTTTTTGACCCCGAAGACCCTCGAATACCAATTAGGCCAAATCGCAGCTCACGTTCCCTTTAACCAAAATGGTTGAGCTAGGTAAGCTTGCTGTTTTGACTGAAAAATATTAGCTGAGAAACGGCCAGCAAAAATGCATTCCATCCCCTATATATTTAACTCTAGGGGTGTGCTAGCTCTTAAAATTAATGTGTTAGGTGTACTTTATTTGGATAAAGAAATCAAACTCCTCCCCCCCACACCTGAAAGCAACAGCTTTTTCGTTCTGAACTCTTGGTGTGCTAGCTCTAAAAATTGATGTGCTAGGACCTTTTATTTGTGCTAGCATTTTGCAAAAGATATCCAACCGGGGGGACAGAGTTAATCTGGGCCGACCGAATTCAACTGAATTTTCATTTTAAACTGTTGGTGTGCTAGGTGCCCTTTATTTGTGCCAGCATTTTGGCAAAAGAAAATCAACCGGGGGGCTGCGTTAACCTTCCCCCCCACCCCCGAATTCAACAGCATTTTCGTTCTAAACTGTTGGTGTGCTAGCTCTAAAACTTGGTGTGCTAGGTGCACTTTATTTGTGCTAGCATATTGGCAAAATAAATCCAACCGGCGGTTAGCCTACCGGACCTAGGAGCTAATTATATATTAAATATACTTAAAATATACTACAGAATGGTTCTTTTTATCCCGTATATGGATTCTGTGATACAGTCATTTTCTTCTTGAAATTCCCTACCGAACTGCCTCTCAATTTTTAAATCCCTGCGACTTTTCCGGCACTAGAAGGACCCATAATCTGTCTATTTGAAACCAACTTCAACGGAACCATCTCTGGT